>QVIK01000186.1:0-58866 GCA_003957845.1 Oidium heveae
CAGATTGACAACACTCTTCTTTCCTTATGAAGAATATAAATAGATTTCGTAACCTCATTTGATGCTCACTATCATGAACGTTTCGTGACATCGGCAAGTTCTTGAGGAATGAATGCATTCGCAATGTCAGAGTTGCTCCTATTGTTAAGAAGTCTTTCTGGTATTGGACGCTTAGATGGGGAAACAGGCTTGAGAATCTGTCTACCTGCTGCTGTGTTACTTGAAGGAGGTATTTTTGACGGGGTTGGAGGTGGCGCGATTGAGGAAGGGATATTGGGTATGCGGGGAACTGGGGGAATGGGAAGTGGTTGGTGGATCAATTCCGTCGAAGGAGCTAGAGATTCCGGTGATAGATCCATTGAATCAGTCATGTATATCTTATATCATTAAATTTTCTTTTGGTGTTGCTGTTGAAAGATTTGAATTTTGTGGCCGTTTAATTGGTTTCAATGATATTTTGACTAAAATTGACAAAAAAATATATTATATTCTCATCTATTACAAAAACTAACTGTTCACACTATCGATAGACAGTTGCTTCTATTGTGACTTATCGATGTATATCCTGTGCATGACTGCTTATAATGACCATTAGCATCCAAAAATCGAAGACCGATTGTAAAGGAATTGCTATGATCATCCGCTACTATAAAATGGAGAAGCGGCATATCAAATTTATGTAGTAGTACGAATTCAGGTAGCTTTCTGCGATGCATTTTTAGGTCCAAGTCATGATATCGAGCTGGACACACGTCAAACCACCAATTCTCCACCAATTCTTGTCGCCGCTGCTGCATCAGTCAACGTAAGTAGGCTGTTGTAATTAGGTTAGGCTGATTATGTCTCTAGAATACATATTCGTTCCTCAAAATATTGACATTAAGTTTCCTTTTCGAAGTATATATTATAGCACTACGTTACTATCCTGATCCTAAATAGATGTAAATACGCAAAAATATGCATGCAGACAGGGATAAAAAGTCGATCATGTGTAACCCTATAAATTCGCTAACAAATGCAATAAATCTAATGGTTGTCCTCAAATTCAAGACGACAAAGTGTCCTCCTGCTATCATATAACCAAATCCATTTCATCTCTAACTCTCAGTCCATCTTTATTGTACACATAAACTTTCTCGAAATTTACAACGGAAAACTCTGGCATCATTAACCCTCGTTCACAAAGAGACGAATCTTAGAGCTCCCACGCATAGTTTAATATTCGTTTGAAAGATGATAAATCCTGCACCTAAATTGCCATCTGAGATTTTGGAACCATCAGATTATACGAGAATTTCGCTTCTAGGAAGTTTATTTAAAAATTCATTGAAAGTGCTTGCTCTCCTATTAGAAGGACCTGAAAAGTATTGACCCGTAATTAAGATGTTCTCCCCTATCTTATGCTTCTCCCAGATGAATTAGAGAGTGGGCCAATTTCTTCTGAGGGCGGTATGTTCTCTAAAGCCCAAGCAAGACGGGTATTTGCAGGATCAAGAACCAATTTATGTCTCTTCTGATAGAGGGAATATTATGACTAACCCACATGTTCTTATCTCAGCCCTTCTAGACAGAGAATCCAGACTTAATTCAGCAGGGTCGAGGCTTGACTCTCGGTACAGTACTGTGGTAGATGTAGTCTAGTAGACTGGTAAGATAGCTCTAGCGGCTGCTCTATGTACCTTTTCTAGTTCGTTTATATATATCCCTACTCTATTATTTATTATTTGGTTTCCTTTCATCCTTGTTTTGCCTGGCCACCACGTCGATGATCCAAAATAGGAAATTGGAAGAGCACAAGCACTGATAACTCGTTTGGATATTCGTGGAGGTATTCCTTGGATTGTGTTACCGAAAAAGTGCAAAGTAATAAGGCTTTTGAGGCTTGTATATATGCATGCTGTTTAAACTTCAATTTTCTATCAAAGTGAATACCTAGCCGCTTGAGGTAGGGTTTTTCTAAATTAAAGGCAATTAGAAAATTATCGGTGATGACTGGGGATTTTCTATCCTTATCACGTCGTTTTCTACCGGAATGTAACAGTTCAAACTTTCCCGGATCAAAATTTAATCCTTCGCTGCAGCCCCATGTCAAAATCTGATAAACTGATGCTGCTAATTTTTTCTGCGCTCTTCTCTAGGGATGGTGAAATCTCCAATAATGCGACATCGTCAGCGTATCCGAAACTCTTTTTAAGTCTTTCTTTCCAATTTAAATATGGGAGGTATGTTAACACGAAGAAAGTTGGGGAAATAGGGGATCCTTGTGGGAGTCCACACTGTATCTGCTATGCTGGGCCAATCTCTCCAACAAAATGTATACGGATCTTGCGATTACTTTTGAAAGAAGACACTCAGTTACAGAGTTGACTTGGCCAACTTTGTTCTCTAAGGCGGCGGATAAGTCTTCCTGGTAAAACTGCATCGAATGCCCCTTTTAAAACTTTAGTAGTAACCGAAGCAGTCTACCCTTTAGCTAAGGCGGTTTCAACATCTTGTGTGAGATAGGTCGTCAGATCTACAAATGACCGTAGTGGTAATGCACCAAACTGTTTGCGGGCAAGGACCCTATATTTAATGGCAATCAAAGATATACGCTTTGCGATAATTCTTTTAAGGCCTTTCCCCAATACAGATAAAAGAGAAATAGGTCTATATCATCTGGGGGAAGATCTGTCTATCTTCTTTGGCTTCTCAAATATTGCCCAATACCAAGTGTATTATGAAAGGTAGCAAGCAAAAATGAGCATATGGCGGCGAGATCATGATCAAGTCAAATCCACGTCGATGTTTCTATCGAAGTTAAAAAGTGAATATTGACATGAAGTCTATACATCGGGTAATATTCATGCTTTAGCTGTATACATTCGTGGTACTATTTCTACCTGTTAAAGTCTAAGAGTATTATGGATACCGCACAAAATAAGTTTATATTTATTTATAACCCTCTCATGAAGGGGGAATACTACTTTAAATATACAATCTAGCACTACCAGTGATTTCACCTTTCCTAGTCACTTAATGGCCTCAATTTTAGGAGGCTGGGTCAACTACGACACCCAGCCCCATAGGTACGGGCACAGCCCATAACACTACCCTTGTCTCAAGTACCAGAGAATTAGTAATTGGTGCCACATTTAGTATTAACAGGTCGGGTAAAATCTTCTCAATATTCAGGACTAAGATAGACTTCACTAACAGTTAGGTATGGCTTTGAGGGCTATACTGGCAGAGCTTGATGTGACAGGACTTCTGTTAGCTTACCTATTTTCAGGTGTCAGTACGACGTCCCAGGTCTCTAAATCTGAAGGTTCTGGCTAAACTATCAGTAAAGTCTCCTTTTCGTCGTATTGACTACTGATGCTGTATTTTAAAGAATGGATATTTGGGATAAGACTAATAAACATTATTTTCTATAGATTGAGATTAAAGTGTAGATAAAATAACAACAAACATAAATTTAATCGGAACAATTAATTTCAGTTCAAAATTGAGTCTAGTGACAAAAGTTAAAGTATAAAACCCTTAGTGTCAAATCTTAATATGTGGATAACTACATCAATATTATCCTTAACATTGCATCTGAACGTTTTCAATCATAAGTTTTATGCATCACTTGATATAGAGTCCGGTAGAGGAATACTTTTCAGGGATTGTTACATTCGACCATTTATTGCGAGCAATGACTGAAGTTTACTTCAAAGAGAAAAGCCCAAATTCTTACCGGCTAGGCTGTGAAGATTGTAGAAATGTTAATCATAATTATGCATGCGCTTTATGTCTAGCGGAACCACAAGTAATATCGGCACATGCTTCTGAAGGAAATCAGTCAAATAGGCACTATCCGAGAGACACAGATAAAATAGGCAACTCATCACCGTCACCAAGGTACCCAAAGACCAGGAGACCTGACAAGCGAGAGCTCAGTGCTCAAACACAAGGTATTATAGATGATTGGCTCAACGAAACAGATATCAAACTTGGATTCCTAGCGCCTCACCAAGCTGCTAGAGTAAAAAGGCTTGCGTATACCAACCAGGACTTAGATTAGTTGGAAGTAAATGAGTTACCTCCAACAGATTTTTACATTCACAGAGTTCGCCTTACCAAGGAACTGTCATATGGAATAAGCCTAAGCAGCGACGATGGCCACCAGGAAAGAAGTTCTAGCTGAAGCGCATAATTACAGATAGCTTGAGGTGTGGGATGTATGAGAGGTGCATTGAGGAAAATGGCAAATTGTCTGATTGGAATGCCCAGACCCAATTAATGAATAAGTCAGACAGCCCGGGGGAATGGGGTGAGCCCCGATTGAGATTTGATTATCAAAACGTCTTTGAAGATGAACCAGGCTGTTTTTTTGAGTTCATGTCGAGGTACCATGATTGTCTTGGCCATTCAGGACATAAGGGATATCATAAAGCCGATTTAAAGCATGGGTATTGAGTTATACTAGCTCACCCACATGACCGTCATCATTTTGCATTTACTATTCCTGGTATCGGTCAGCTTCAACCTACAATGATGCCCCAAGGATCCTGGTCTACTAATCTCTCTTTTACAGATCTCATGACACTGTGCTAAGGCCTATACCATCTGCTGAGAAGCTTGATGAGCGGGAATCTATGTTGGTCTCAGATTCTCCAAACACTCTTTTGAAATGTACTTGCTACATTGATAATGTATTTTCGGGATTTTTGACATTTGAAGAAGGCTACTCTGTACTAGAAAATGAATTATTTTCAAGGCTGGCTTAGGCCAAATTAAAATTATCATTCAAGAAGTTAGAACTGTTTTTTGAAGAGACTATAGCTCTTGGTTTGCTGCATGAAGCTGGAGGATGGATTTTAACAAAACCCAAAAGATGTGAAAAGATAGAAAGGTTTTCAGCCCCTAAAAATGAAATTAAAGTGAGAAAATTTTTAGGAGCCATTGGGATGACGCGAAAATGGATCAAGAATTTTTCAGAACTTAAGTCTCCCTTTTCTAGATTAACTGTGAATGTAGATTTTGTTTGGGGAGAGAAAGAACAATTATCATTTAACTTGTTGAGAGAAAAGTGTGGAACAGTGGTGGAGATTCATGGTTGGGACTTCCAGAAACCGGCAAGATTGTATAGTGTTGCATCTCTTCTAGGTGCGGGGTGTGCAATTACTCAAATGAGAATTAATCCTGCGAGTAACAAACTCGTCGAGGTCCCCATACTGTATGATACATTCTTGCTCAGTGCGGCTCAGAAATATTATGGTATATATAAAAAAGAGCTTTGTTCAATTGTCGAGTTTTGCCGGAAGTATGATCATATGCTCCGAGGACTAGAGACTGCAGAGATATTTACTGAACATAAGCCATTTACCTCTTTCTTACGTTCTTCTATTTTAGATGAAATATACTCGAGGTAGGTAGCAGAGCTTCGCTGTTTAGATATTATTATCACATGGATTCCAGGCCATAAGAATTTAGTTGCTGATTCTCTTTCACGAACGATTTTTCCTGATGAGAAGATTTCAGACGGTCTTCCAAGTTTGAGTGAGTTTGGAAAGATGGAAAGAATGGATACGAAGAACTTTTGAGGAAAATTGAAGAGCCTATACAAAACTAGCAGTTTGAAAAATTCTTTTTTAGCCGATCTAACCCAATTGACTTACTTGTTCCTGCTATTAAAAGTATGGTAAATGAGCTCTAGAGTACTATGGCAACGTATTACACAAAAGAAGGCTCAGTAGAAGCGCCAATTTCCGTTAACTGGACAAGATGCTTGCAAGGAATGTTATCTGGTCATACTGAAGCGTCAGAAATGAGGAAGGCAATGAACTTGACCAGAAATACATGGACTCAAGTTGGTACCAAGATATTGCTAGATACCTTGATGAAGGCAAGGTACCACCAATGTTTTTTACTAAGATAAAAGTGGCTGCTTTTCTAGAAAAGGCATCGATGTATAGTATCGAATCTCTTGGGATATTATTCTTTAGAGTTGGGAAGATAAAAAGAATTTTAAAGTTTAGAAAGAAGTTGCAGAGATGCTTGAAGAAGCACGCGATAAAGGAGGTCATTCTTTGTGGTCAATAACTTTAAGGAAATTAAATAAGTAGTACTGGCCGGGTACGTCGAAAGACATCAGAGACTATATCTTAGGATATCTTGTTTGTGCTAAGAATGGCACAGCTGTAAGGACACAAACAACAGCTAAAATGTCGGTTAGTTCACCTATGGAGCTGCTGGGTATTGACTTTATAGGACCTTTCCCTGAGTTTTATAACGGCTTCAGTTGGATCTTAATTTGCACAGACTACTTCAGTCGATTCATTTGGGCAGAAGATACTAAAAAAAAACGACTTTTAAACGGTCATTAAATTCCTTAAAGACCTATTTGCAGCATTTGGAGTTCCTGTTGGTATTTATTCAGATCCTGGACCCCATTTTTGTTCTAAGTCCTGGCGGTTTGCTGAGGATAATGTGTCATTTGGTGTCATGTATCAGTGGGAGCTAAAAGGGCTGTAGGTTTAATCGAAAAATCGGTCGATATTTTATAACGTATTTAAAGAAGATTACACCAGACCTAGGACTATGGCCGTCATATTTACCTGGTGCTGTCTATCAAATAAATAAGCGATACATTTCATGTCTGACATTTTCCCCTTTTGAGATTTTCTTTGGCCTTGAACCCACTAGTATTCTCGATACTAGATTTCCGAGTTATCGCCGTAACGAACCAGCTCAATCTTTTAAGACTGGATTAGATGGAGTAATATCCGATCAAGATGATCACATCCCCTTTGTTCTGGAGTTTATTCTCGAACGCACACGAAAGAAGCAAGAGTTTCACCGAAGATTAGATTTTTTTAGAAATGTGGCAGCCCCGAGGCATGACCTATGAGTAAATTCAGTGACGAGCGTTAACCTAGGCGATCTTGTCATGCTGTATGATCAGAAACAGTCAAGAAAAAAATTGAGGCCTGGTTGGAGAGGTCCCTTTGTGGTGACGGGCTATGGAGGTGATATAGGAAAGTCGTACACGCTCAGGCAGTTTGATGGTACCAAGATATCTAGACACTATCATGGAAATTCATTCAAGAGGTTTCGACTTCGGGAAGGCCATCTTGTGACTAATCACGAGGAGGCTTTACCTACTTACCAGAACATAAGGCTCGGCAATGCGGTATTTAAATTGCCCAAACAAGATAGAACGGTAAATGGCAGCTACTGAATAAGGAAAATTTCCATTTACACCCATATTTAGGGAGCGGATATTTGCACTCACTCTTTACCTAATTTGGTCATAAATCCCAAGGTAGATCACTAGGGATTTTATGCTTTTCTTAACCGTTGCTCTAGTAACTAGATAACTTTTGAAGTTTTAATGAAAGCTTTCGCGTCATTTTATTTGTTTATCTGACAAATAAATGGTATATATATCTCCTTCTGCAGAGTAATTAGGTCTAAAGCACATATATCTTGCCTTTATCTACCTCCAATTCGAAGTCCCCAATAAGGAGAAATGGAGTGGGGCTTGGACAGATTTGCATCTACATTTCAATAATCACACTTCTTCTCGCAGCGAAGGTGGTCATGCCACGTTAAAAGCCTCGCTAGGAAGCTCTGTTAGCGACCTAGATGCAGTCGTAAGAAAGCTAAAAACTCTTTGCAATCGCCAACGATCAGACTACCTTTTGGAGCTCGTTAAAGCGAAAACGCGACTTTCATCTTGTCTGAAAAAGAATGCTTTTAGAGATATCTAAGCGACAAGGGATTCACGTTCCAGAAAATGATAGAAATTATGAGAAATAATTTCGAAACAAATTAGATAAAGATGGAATACTCGAGCCATTGGAGAGGAACAATGCTTGCATCAATTAAGCAGGAAAATCCCGAGAAAAAGATGTCTGAGTGCTTCAACATGATGATTATTAAGCTCAAGAAAATCTAACGTGGATTACAAGGCTCGTATTAATTGAATCAAAACAGAGATCAAATTCTAAATGGTTGCCAAGAGATTTCATAATATAGCATGCCACTGTATAGCCCAGTTGCAACATTTGAAGATGTTGTAGAACAAATAAGAAACGCACTATATACTGAAGAGTAGCAGACAAATGTCTCGGATAGCTTTCTTACTAAATCTTCAGATCAATTGCAGGGAACGGATCATAATTATACAAAGCATAAGTATCAAGGAAATTCACGTAGATCAAGACACAACGACATACGATCTAGTAGACAGAAAAAGGGTTAATTATGTAATAAATTCGGATACTGGTCTACATCACATTCTCCCTCCGAAAGGAAAGAAAAATTTTTGAGGTTTTCAGAACAGCCATATTTTAAAAATCGATCGGCTACTGTAGCTAAGTACCAATATTTCCTAGCCGAATGGGAGTTGAAGGTATAGACGAAGAAGTTGAAGACAGAGTTGATGATGAACATAATGCAAATAGCTCCAAGAATAAGGATTAGAGTAATGAATATTTTCTCACAAAGCTTTGACCAGCCAATCCATATGAATGAATTAGATATTTGATAAACCAATCAGCTTCTCATATTATCACAGGATAGGATATTTTCAAGGGCAAAAGAAACAATACAGTTACTCAATCAAAACCCAGAAAATCCAGCTTTACCTCTGAAACAGAAACTTTAATTCTACCTCGTTACTCCTTAACTAAATTTCAAGGAATCATACAAAACACTGGAGCTGCAGAAGTCTTTACTGCAGGACATCCTCAAGTGGTTGCCCTACAAAGAGTAGACCCTAGGATTCGAATTGACGAGTCGAGAGCAGGAGAAAATCAAATAAAATTCGGCAAAGGAGATACTGTTTCATCCGGTAAAATTAAGAAAAATACCCCTACATTCCACGCAATGCCTACATATGCTTCATTCCTTTTTTTTTTCAGGATATGAAAAATCTAGATTTTTACCTTGATAACATACAAAATGTACTGGCTCAAGGCGATAAACTAATTCCGGTTGTTATAAAACTTGGTCTCCCATTGATGTTACTTTTTCATACAGAACAGAGCATCGCATTTCGTAACTAGACTGAGATTCAAATAAAACAATAGCATAGAAGACTTGTCCTCCCCTCTGTATTTTAAAATGCAAGATTCATGGGAAATCACCTAGTAGATTTAAATTCAATTTGCTAAAAGATATATTTTTTGATTATTCAGTTATTATGGATGTTGTTAATTTGAGCAGCTACATTGTGCTACATACTATGGACGAATCGACAGGCCACCAAGCTGCAAGATTCTTGGAGAATATGAGGGCTTTTTCAGTATGGAAGGTGTTTTGAGCAAGCTGGATCGATGTGTAATTGGGACCTCCCGACTTCGTAACCCATGGTGCTGGAACTAATTTTTCATTGGAAGAGTTCCGTCAGAATGCGAAATTAATGGAAATTCAAATTCAAGAAATCCCTGTTGAATTTCACGATAGTATTGGCAAGATAGAACGTTATCATGCCCCCTTGCGAAGAGCATACGAGATAATTTGTGATGAACTAAAGGGCCAAGGTATTCGTAAGGAAATGTTACTTCAAATGGCTGTAAATACTACTAATGACTCAGTCGGTTGGTACGGCATTATTCCCGCTCCTTTAGACTACGACGCTTATCCACGTATGACTGAAAATTCTGCCCCTATTCCATCTGTTACAGCAAGAGCGAAGGCTATAAAAAATGAAATGATGAAGATTGAAAAATTACGAGCTGAAAGAAGAGTAAAAGATGTGTTAGCTACGCGAAACGGTCCAAATACTTTTCCTATAATGAATCTACCTCTAAACTCCGAAGCATTGGTTTGGAGAGAAAATCGAAAATGGACTGGTCCTTATAAGTTAATCGCTATGAATAATGCAATCAAGAATGTGCAGTTAAACTACCACATGGTAACAGAAAGGTTAGGTCTAAGGTACTCAAGCCATTTCTCAGAGAACAAGCAATTGACATTTCTGAAAGAATCGATATGATTCAAACTAATGAACCAGTATCCGACCCTAGTATAGTTGTCGAACTTAGATAATGCTTAGATATTCTAAGTTTCTATTCTTAGTTTCTAGGTTTCTGTTATAGCAAATTTGTTTACAGTAATTTACTGATCCCTGTTTGTTTAGATTCGGTAGTACCGAACTAGCAAACGATTCGAGACAATCGAAGACATGAAAATAGTTGAGAGATGACAAGGTTTTTATTGTGTAGATAAAGTTTGCGACTTTAAATAGTATCTATGATGTATTGGGAAATTGGGAAGAGTGGTAGAGATATATTATGATATAGGTATATATATGGTCAGAAAGAACAGAGAGAAGAGGAGCAACTTTGATTAAAAAAAACAACAAAAAGGGATATATATATATATATATATATATATAAATTCATTCTCTAATATAATAACTACCATTATCTTTCTAGGTGATTCCTGTTCAGCCATTCAAGATTCATTGACTTGCATAAATTATCTTATGTCATTAATTCTATTAAACTAAGTCAGTTAATAGATGAATCTTATCCTGGAAATGAATCAGGAAGACCATCTTATAACACCTATACGAGTAACTAGGAGTGGAAACAGATATCAGAATTACTATATAGAAAGTTTCCTTTCGGTTGAAGAAAAGGCTGATTTAGAACTCTCTCAATCAAGGATAGAAAATCGATCTAGTAAGTGATACATCAAATACAAAATGTTACGTTCAGCAACGTGCGCGAGGTGCGTATATCGCATCAATTTGTTAACCGGAAGCATGCTACGACTTTTTAATGGCAGCCCAAATTCAGAACTCTTCTGATAATGATATATCAAAATTAAACAAAAGAATAGTCTGGCAATAAAGATAATTTGGATCGAGGATTAAAGAACGTTCCACTGGATTTAAGTCAGGTTAAACTATTTGTTATTTTTGGTGCTTCATTTGCAAACAACGAGGAACTATCGTAACAAATTGGATTAGTTATCGTCCTCGCCAATGGAGCAGATCGAGAGGATCATACATTCGCAATTGTTGACACTATAATACGTTATAGTTTAACGAAGTATAAACAAGTCACAATTATTGTTCTAACTTCGGAAACTTATGGCATGGTGGGAGGCGTTGATGTGGGACATGCAATTGCTACAACAGTCACAATCTAATTTCTCCCAACTTAGCCTTTTAGAAATACCTATCATCGTATGCACTGACTCTTATACCTCGCATGATTGTATTCTCAAACTTGGAACTACGAAAGAAAAGCACCTCATGATTGATATCATGGCTTTAAGGCAATCTTATGAGTACAGAGAATTGTACGAAATTCAACGGATATGTGGTGTCGATAATCATGCAGATTCTATAACTAAAACCACCCCCAAAAAGGCTCTAAAATCTTTTATTGATTCAAACTTACCCGAAATCAGAATGGAAGGCTGGGTCAAAAGAGACTAACTGTTCTGAATGTAAATCTTTTTCAGGAACTGAGCATTTACCTTGATATGGGGCTTTTGTAGAGAGTATTTTGAATATGGAATATAATAGCAGATTTTTATTCAGATGTCTTTATTGATAAATATATATGTATCTTAGGAGGTAAAGTTCCTCAATATATCTGTTCTGGATGCCAAACTCTACACAAGTTCTACGTACTAGATTTTTCTCTTGATCCCCAGCATCCGGAGTAGTGGTATCTATTCTATTCTTATTAATGTTCTCTGTTTACATGGAAACCAGTGAAGCCTAATATGTCTACCGTCCGCAATTAGTATGCACGGATAGTTGCTGATAACTAGGATTAGATTTAGAATCATAACACTAACAATATATCAACTCGGATACACGACTTAATCGGTATTCTTAAGGACCAGCACACTTTTGACATCAGCATATTAAACCAAAAAAAAAAAAAAAAACACTGCTTATGAATAAGTATTTTTAATTATGGCGTCTATAAAATATGTCATTGAAAGTCAAGCTCTCTCGACGGAAATGAGCTCCTCAATTCCCCCTATACCCCCATCCCTCCAAACACCATCTACCCCCAAAACATCACAACACCACCACGTCCTCCGCAAGACAACAATCCATTTGGTGAACAAGTGCTAAACAGAAAAATTCTTGAGCCTGTTCTTCCAAAAAAGCGAGTTGCCTCAATCACTACTGACTCGGTTTCTACGGGTCATCCAAACGAAGTAGAAGAAACACACCCCTACCTCCCTCGGGAGCTCGCGGAGATTTTCGCAGCACGGCAACGACAAGATCAAGCATGGCACACTCGTCTGATTGTGTCCACCTGTTTCCTTGGTGGCATTGATGGTACAGCATCCAACTTTCAAGAGGGAGCTGAGAAAGAAGTGGCAAAATCTATTCAAGCATATCCTCGATCTGCCATCTCAGAATTTGCGGCAGCAGATACCTTAACTATTGGTACTAAGTGTTGTGAAACCTGTTCGGTCTGGATTTGCTCTGAGTTCCCGTCATGACGAGATTCGGGAAGAACTGCTAAAAGCTGCGATTCGCTTATCCCCATTCGACGCTAAATTAGAAGTGGCGTCTAATTGGACGCCAATCATGATCCCAATTGTTCCAAAATCAATTCTGACATTAAACGGGAGAGTAGAAGTAACTAAAGAGACGCTGACTGACGAAATTGAACGAGTGTCTTCGGCTCGCCCAGATTCTCGAAGACTTTTTGGACGTAACTCTCCAGATGCCCCTCACCGAACATGGATGGCTTATTTCTCTAAAGCCCCTCGCCCAGGATTTCGTGTTTTCGATAAATCAGGAATTGTTATGAAATTTAAGAAAAGACAACCATCACACTAGCTCGCGCCTGCGAGCTGTATTTTGATGTTCTCTCAATACAAGAGCCATGGTGGTCTGGCCAGACTAAATCGCATCCTTACTATGACTGTCATATACCTTTTGGTGGCAACGAGGTGCGCCTCAAGGCGGTAACTTATACTCGGAAAAACGCAACTGAAATAGTTGCCAATCAGCTATTTCCATCCACTTTGCCGACTGGTGACTACTGCTGGGTCACAGTCAATAATATAATGTTCTTAAATGTGTACAAAGAGCCTCCAATTCTTTAGCTGCTCAGCTTCTCCTAAGCTGGACTCCCCCTCCTAACTCAGTGGCCGCTGGCGACTTCAATTCAGTGTACTCGGCCTAGCAACCCGGTGCAGCACACTCCTATGGCCAGGGTGAAGAGATCGAATGTTGGGCAGAAGCAAAAAATTTATCTAGTCTAATTATTGGAGAGCCCACACATCGAGCAGGTACCACTCTTGACTTGGTTTGAACAAACATAAATGGGACAAATGCATGGGTAGAGCGGGACGAATGTAAGACTAGTGATCACTTTCCAATTTGCGGCTTTATCCCTAGCACTATAAAGAGCCCCAAAAAAGGTGGTCCACTCAAAGTACCAAGAGAAAAGCTCCCAAACTACGCAAATGCTGTAGCACAATGGGTTCCATCTTTGCCTCCTTTGAACTCGGTAGAAGATACAGAAAAAGCCACAGAGGACATCTGCAAAGTTTTGAAGGATGCTCTCAAGGTAGGCGGCATACGCCCTCGTCGTGGAAATGGTAAATTGGCACTATGGTGGACCTCGGAATGCAAGGCTGCTCAACTTTCCTATTGATTATCAGTCACTTCACCTGATCGCTGCGCCCAAGCAAAAATCTATGGAAAAACAGTGTCTGCTACATTGAGAGAATACTGGAAGGTAATAGTAGAAAAAATGGAGTCCCCAAAAGAAATATTCAAGCTAACACGCTGGGTAAATCCAAGACAATCAAAGATTCTTTCCCCCTTTGATATATGAAGAGCGCCTTATCTCTAATCAAGCCGAACGTGCGTGTATTCTCAGAGTTTGTTTACTGGGAAGACATCATGCTACGGATGACATACCTCCTTGTTCAGTACCAGGTAAGGACTTAGTTTCATGGAGAGGAGAGATCAGCGAGACAGCAGTACAACATTGTAATATTAGAAAGAGTAATACCTGCCCCGGAGTTGATGGAATTTCAGTGGAGTTACTAAGTGCCTGCTGGGGGTCAATTGGAAAATACATAACTCATCTTTTTCCGTGCCTGCGTTC
Organism: Oidium heveae; assembly: GCA_003957845.1. Lineage (NCBI taxonomy): Eukaryota > Fungi > Ascomycota > Leotiomycetes > Helotiales > Erysiphaceae > Oidium > Oidium heveae. Next base: position 14,082 of record QVIK01000186.1, read on the forward strand.
ATATTGGACACCATCCTTCCAACTTTAAATTGGTGAAAGTTGTCTTTCTCCCAAAGCCTGGACGTGACCCCTCATCACCCAAAGGTTGAAGATCGATTGCGCTTCTCTCATGCCTTGGAAAGGGTTTAGAGGGGCTAATCGCAAAGAGAATGTCTTACCTAGCGATTACATCAGATATTGTAATCCAACAACAGTTTGGAGCGCTAAAAAAAAGGTCAGCAACTGACCTTGTTTCTTGTGTGGTACACGACATCGAAGAAGCTCAGTCACAAGGCAGGGCATCGACCTTTATTACGCTTGATGTTCAAGGGGCATTTGATTCTGTATTACATAACAGGCTAATTTTGCGAATGAGAGAACAAGGCTGGTCAGATAATATTCTCTATGTAACGGCTTGTTAGCCGGTAGTCACCTGTAGCCTACGATATATACTTAGAAGCTTCTGAAAGAAATCTTGCGGGGCGTCTCTAAATAAATGGTTGCTGGGGAAACTAAAGATAGATATATAAAGATAAAGCTTGTAAGTAGTTTAGAAACTATAGTTCGATTATAAAATACCATCTTATATTTAAATGCTTCAGCTTTCTTTATTCGATTTGTGACACTCCGATGGTCTTATTCCTTTCTTAAAGATAAATCTGTTCAAGTGAGATATTTTGGGGGTACGACAACACTACAGAAGCTAGTGTGTGGTGTACCACAAGGCTCCCCAATCTCACCTCTTCTATTTCTCTTATATTTGGTAGAATAGATGAAAAGTGGAAACGTAAGAGCGCGCTTTAGATATGTTAACGACATTGGGATCCTTGGTATTGGTCGCACAATCAAAGAGTCTATGTAACGGATGATTTGCCGATTAAAACCTGTAGCATATGCTTTCTAGCGTATGCCTCAGAATTGTTAGAAGAATCGAGGAGGTTCAAAACTATGGAACATCTTGGAATCTTCTTCGCAGCCTAATAGTGATAAGGCAGCCAAAGATAGGATAGCTGAGATATCCATGTAGAAAATAACGGAATATTCTCGAAGATACTCGACGGAATGAACTTCTAATGGTTATGACTAGAGATACCTCTGACAGAAACACAAATACTTAGCGTGTGTGTAGTTTTGTAAACCATAATTAGATTATTAATTTACCATCATTTAGCTGAAAGCCTATTGCTTCTATTACCTGATCTGTTACAGTCTGCGTCAAAAGCACAGCAGGAAGTAGATAGTTTACTAGAATGGGCAAGAAATAATGCCGTCTCCTTCGATAAACAAAAGTCTGAGATGATCCGGTTCCAAGGACGTCGCCGAGAATATCCTGTGAGCACCCTCATTAGTGATAGGATCATTGATCCGGCTGATCATATCCGTTGGCTTGGAGTACACCTTGATAGCCGACTTGATTTTGAACATCACGTAGCGACCTGGTGCAGCAAAGCCCTCAAGATTGCTCACCACTTACGCTGAGTAAATTCTGTTGAGCGTGGAGCAGCTCCAAAGGCGTTGGTCACTGCAATAGAAGCATGAGTGATTCCAGTGGCGACCTACAGTGCAGATGTGTGGTAGCCAGGAATGTCACGATCAACAAGGAAAGGATTGATCACTCCTCAGACGACACATCTTTGCAACCTCATTGACAAAGTTATACATCAGGGCTTGAGAGCGGCATTCTCAGTGTGGAAAACAACGCCGAATGTCGTGTTACATAGAGAAAGAGGAATCCCACCAGCCCGGATACTGCTCGAAGGTCTTCGTCTTCGCCTCGCAGCTAGATTGAATTCACTAGATAATCGACATCCCTTGCGAAATCGAGCAGCCGTGTGTCCTAACGTAGGTACACTTAAGTATAAAATAAAAAAGAGACTATCATTACGATCCGAAACCCAAATGTCACGCGTTAACGAGCTTTCCGACAACTTCCCCCTGCTGAGGCAGCTGAACCATTGACTGCTCCGAGTTATTGTGGAAAATTTTATAGTAAACCACAAGAAATTGAGGCCAATAAGCGATGGACAACACAAGTGTGACGGCTATGTAATGCTAATCCTTGTAACTTTTATTATTGTTTATCTCGGCATATTATCTTTGGTTACCTGCAGTGCACGGACCAGCTGTAAATAATATAGTCTTATATCTTTAGATACTTTCCTTTCCTTCTTTTCCTTAGTTTAGAATCTTCTGAAATACAGTCCTGAATTGAGTCTCTAATTGATTCGACTTTGTCATTTTACAGTTGGTGCTCTCTTCCGGTCCCTCACAACAAGTTGGTCCATTAGAAATTTGTGCCTACTCGGATGGATCATCTGAGGGCCACGGCCGCTCTTCATAGGGATTCGTACTCAAATGAGTAGGTTGTTCTTGATTTAAGTCTTCTCCCTCACACTCTGATTCAATTGGTATAGATACGGGATCAAGGTATAACTCCTCACAGCAATATTTACCTGTCCTAACATATCCTCAGAGTTCCATCGGGAATTTCTATTATCAATAAGCTGATTAGAAGAATGTTGGAGATCTGAGGGTGGTAGTAAACTGGATATGCAGCTGATTCTAGCCCCAGTTTCATCCATTTTCCAGACTCTTTTTGCTTTTTTGCTTTTCTGAATCTTGCAGCATTAGCGGCAGTCAAAAAACCACTACTTTATAGCATAAGAAGAATACGACTCTAGCTATGCTTGAGCAATAGGTTTGGTTCTAACATTATGCAAACCTAAAATATTTTTTTAAGAGTCAAGAACCAGATGGAGGTTCCTAAAGCGGTATTTCCTTGGTTAAAAGGGAACAAATAGCATTAAAATGGGCTATCTAATGGCCCCCAGCTCTCCCTTTATTGATGATTTAGTAATGTACTGGAAATCCCCTTTTCTTGAGCAGGTCTGAGGATCTTATTGCTACCACCCCTCATTGGTGACGTCTCAAACTCAATCATGGGCTGCTTCCATTGTCTTTGGGTCCTCTTGTAAATCAGATTTCGACATCAAGCTTCTTCTAGTTGATAGATGCGGCAGGTCTGTGTAGCAGTATGAGCTTTTCCAGTGTGAGGGTTATACGCTTCTGGATCTATGATCTAGCTGACGGTCATTTCCAGACGTGATTTCTCATCTGGAGTGATATTCAAATGCTTCTTTCTAATTGAAGGAATTAAAGAGAATACTAAAGGTGCTTAGATCGAGAATTGAAGTTAACTGGAATGGTGAATGAAATGTTGTTGGGTAAAATGCCATGCTTTAGTATAATGTCATAGTGCTTTTTGCTTCCGCACACCCTAAGTGACTAGCGAAGGGGGTGAGGCTTCTCTGTTGTCAGATTGTATAATTTATGTTTAGTCACTCGATGTCTCGTGGCTCAACTATTACAAGATTCTACAGATCTATAATAGCAAGCAAGCTTGAGACTAAAATGTATGAATGATTTTTACTAAAAAGAATAAGATAACTAACTCTTAAATACATTGCCCTTCCTCTACTCCTGAACTCCTGAAAATAATCAATATACTTGCATATAACAAATGACCAATTAGATGGCGGTCTCGTTGACCTGAAATCTGGTGACGTAAATAGTACAGAATATATTTATAGCCCTTGCTTAGAGCTCGCTTAGAGCACCCATAGGGATTAGTCAGAGTTCGCTTGTCTACGTTATCCGATCTCAGAATTCAGATCCTCAGGGGTGTGAACGCACGGGTATTAGGAGTAAATTAAATCAAATTATTAAAACCTGTTAGACATCGACTTGTACTGGAAAATATTATACCTGTGAGTAAAATATTTGGTTATAGAACATATGGGAGCTAAAATACGATAATACAATTCATTAAATTAAGTCTCCAGCTTACTCCTACCTACTGCGACTTCACGTATAGATTAAAAACACGCATTTTAGAGAGTCAAGTATTAACTTCATATACTGAATTGAGTTAAAGTTGGATAGACATTGAAATCTTTAATACTATGCTAAATAGTAACTAAATTTATAGTGGAATTTAATTCGATTAAGACTTGAATTATCTTACATCTTCTTAGACTTTAAGCTTCAAAGGCAGAATATTATTTACGATATAGGGTCGTATGATGGCTGTTACGAGTCCATGTCCTTGGAATTGACCGACAACGTTTAAGCTGATTATTTTCTTTAAGGGGAGTTATATTGGACGCGTTGCTTTCGTCGGATTTTTGAAGCCTCTTGCTTTTAGACTTCTCTCCCTACTCCCAGACAAGATCCTTAAATTCATCCAAAGATGGTAGGATTCTTCGAGGGTGCTCTCGTGAATCTTCTTCTACACACTCTGAGTCCTTCTCTTCTTCTGTATTTCCAAATTTTTCGTCACTGTTCTCTGCTTCAGAGCTAGATTCACAATCAAAAACCGTAGCATGCAAAATAGCAATTAAAAGCAAATTCGGATTTTTGATAGTGACCAAATCGGCAGCACCTTTAACCCCCTGCCTGTTAAATAAAGTCATTCAGCATGTTGAGGGCCCCATTTGTTGGACTGAAGTCAATGAGATCTTCACTAGACACTACAAGGGAATTGCCAAGCATGATGGGAATTCGGTCGAGGTCATAATCATACGAAATCTCCAGTCGTCTGTCTGATTTGGCCCTAAATAAAGTATGGGTTAAAACAAACCCAGGAATAACAGAGATAGCTCATATGTTTGCTCCAACTTTTAATTTCAAATATAAAGCTATCCTATTCATCAAGTTCAGGTAGTGAACGTTTTTTGCTATGCTTTTAGCACATTTTCTTATGATTACCCTGTTTATTGACAAAAAAGTCATAAGGTTGGCGGTAGCGTTAATAGGGTGTACAGTATGGGTTTCCCTTGAATTCCATAATTTAATTAATTTTATCTTGAAGGATGAAAATGAAAATTATATGCTGTCCGTGGATAAAAGAGGCTGAGTGAGACGCGACACGAGCTGTATGACAAATATCGGTCATTGGAAACTAATCCTCTTCTAGGTCATAAATTATTATTATTACTATTAACATTTAACGCCAAGTAGGCACACAGGCTAAGCCCGGCCTCTAAGCCCTCCAAAGAGCGATTGGCGTGTCCGCGCAAACGTCCCTTGACCTAGACATGAAAATTCGGGGGTCATGTGACTACCATAGCCCCTACGCGTTGATCTTCGCTTAGTAATCGAACATTTAAAGTTATATCCAAGCCATGACGCGTACAATTTGTAGATGTTCTAGATGTGACTGAAGTACTAATGTGTCTTCTTTTTTATGCATTTCAAGTATATGTGTATTTACATACAGTTTCATAATAGTGCTACGCATCTTAAATATTTACATAGTGAACTCAAATGTAAAGCACAAGAGTATAGGGTTCACATGTAGAAAGTAAGAAAATTTAAATTGGAAAATCTTGAAAGTATCAAGTGTTATAGATTCACCTCCTATGGAATGCAAAAGGATGAAAAAAAAATTGTATTATCGGAAAATGTTTCAATAGAGTTTACAAATCTACGTCAATCAAGATTTTCAGTATGCGTTACCGGAGTTATTTGCTCCAAATTTATCGTCAATAACAAACTCTTGAGTTTTAGACACAAGAACTGATATACTTCCACGAATGTGTATCGCTTTGTCACGAAAATTTCCAACCGTATACGTCGTATGCTAAAATTAATCTATATGCTGATCAACTTTGTCATGGACACAAATTGGTCCGGACCATATTGCCAGACACTGGAATTGGCCCGGTGCCATTGATAATAAACTTGATGCTGGGTGACTATCTCTGCACCAGGGATGCCAGACGCTTAGAGGTCGCAATAAAGCTCAGCGGGAGTCTCAGTCGTGAAATGCAATTTGACTAACCACGAGGCCTCTTTTGAAAACCGAGCATCAGCATATGGCGTGTGGTAAATGTACTGAAACTTAATAGGTAGCCGGCTATCTGACAGATATGGTTATATTGCCAACCTGCTCTTGCAATCAAACATTTTCATCCGGTGTAGATCGCGTTTACCGGTAGGGTTTCGTTGAAGACGTTTATCTTCAATCGGCCGCAGACAATATACTAGAAGTGGCCAAATTCAGACTTGTTTTGACTTCAATGGCAGAACCTGTATCCTCCTACCTTTTGATTTAGATCAGTTAACATATTTAGAACTCCCTTAGGAGGACTGAAGTCTACAGCAGCTTTACCGGATATATCGAGCGAATGTCCAAAATTGACAGGCAATTGGTCAAGGTCAAAATTGAAAGAAATGCCAACATTCTGGCTTGATCCTGAACAGAGTATAAATTAGAGCAGGTTTATATCGAGTGAGGATAAATTAATAAATATTGAAAGAATAAATGTGGATTGAGATTACAAGCATGAATACAATATTGATGCGTGTAGAACTCTTTATGTACCAAAAAGGACGATGTAGTAGCTAGGTATTGGAAAAGGCTACGATTGATTTTAATAATGACATCTTTGACAGGCGCGTGACGCGTCAGATATGAATTTGAAACTGCACGAATAAAGGGAAATGACTAAGCTCGAATGGTCACATGACCACCGAATTTTAATGTCTAGGTTAACGTTCAATGTCTGCGCAGCCTATTGCCACCAGACATTTTTGTTTTCTATTGACATGTTAACTAATCTAACCAGACAGCATGAATACGCGATTAAACTTGCTGCCACCAAAATTTATTCATCTTGCTATCTATTTGAAAGCACAAAATTCTTTTTTGGGAGTGGGAGGGGGGGGGGTGTAAAATATATAATTACTGACTGCATGAGGGAAATAAGAAACTAGACAGTAGACAGAACATAGCAAATAATACTAATCTAAAAACAAAACAGAGGAGATGGAAATTTCACTATTCACTTAAGACATAGAACCGAAATTTACGAGACTTTTGCACCAGTTCTCGAAAGCTCGAGCTCCGCTTCTTGTTCCAAATGTCCATTTAATATCACTCTCTAGGCTACAGGACAATCTGGGCCAAGGCTTTCGTAGAGCTGATAATCTACTACAGATAAATGGATGTTCAGGGGTGTTTTCTTCCCCGCAATCACATAAGAGGTTCGCATTTGTGTATTTAAACCGACGGTGGTAAGCTGCGAAATTACCGTTTGCAGATCGGGCTGTAAGGAGCAGGCCTAGATGTCTACGAGACAAGAAAGATATCTCTTCAGGGGGCTTTCCAGTCATAGATACATTGAAGTACTTATAGCGCTCAGGGGCTCTGTTATTCCATTATAAAGATAAATTTGTTTCGTATCGATCGTTAAGAAGTCTCTTCGCCCTTAAGATCGAAGCTTTTACTCGCGCCGTAGGTTCATTGCAGGCAATTTTCGCTAGAGCATCAGCTCGCTCATTACCTGGTATTCCCGAATGCCCTGGGACCCATCTAATCATAACAGAACCAGGTGCCGCAACTGATGTACGTAACCTCCTGTACCAACTATCTCGTAATTCTTGGAACTTGGGGATCTCTTTGGAGCTTGACGGAGTCAGTTTCCCTGTATGTAAGCGGATAGCAGCTTCTACATTATCAAGACAAACTGCAACATTTGTGCCATATTTTGCCATAGTGTGCGAGACAACTGCCATTAATCCTTCTGTAGCACCTATTATTTCAGCATCGTAGATTTTGACTGTTCGCCCAAGCGGTATTTTTCCGCTCGCAATTTTTGTATTTGATCCGCGATATATACAGTATCCCGCCCTTACATTTTCGTCTTTATCCATTGACCCGTCCGAAAAAACCATGAGATCTAGTATTCCAATGTCACTGGAATTTGTGTATTCTTTGAACATACCCAGCCCCTCGGTGTGACCAACTGCGCCTATCTCTTCCTTAGCTTTGGTCTTGTTCGATTCATACCATGGGGCCTCTTGGGTGTCTAGGGATAGTTCTAGAAATTTTCGACGTCTGATCCACTGAAAATGGGGAGACTTCCAACGTTTGCGAAGTGGATGTTCTGGATCAGCGGCAGCGATTCGTGTTGCAAGGCGGTCATGGGATCGTTCAAGCCAAACAGAGGCTGGTCTCCAACCTATTTCACGCAATAAGACTGATACTGTTGTGGTTTTATTGACGGGTAGGACTCCTCGAGCCACCCTATTGATCGCTCCTTGAAGTTGATTTATTATCCAAACAGAGGTTTTAGGTCCATACCAGGTCTCGGAACCGTAAAACAGCGTAGCGAAAGCTGTTCCTTGGATAGCTTGGCGAGGAAGATTGGGTTGAGTCCTTTTAATGATATTGTTGAGTCATTTAAAATGATCTGTCACAACTCGACATCTCTGGCAGGCTCTTCGGGCATGTTCTTTGAAAGTTAACTTTCTGTCGAAGACTATGCCTAGCCGTCGAGTAGAATCATTAGGTAGGATGAGGGTATTTTCCATCAGGAGAGGAGATTCTGTATACTTCCTTTTGTTGTGAAAATATTGAAGTTCAGTCTTCGTGCTCTCAAACTGAACACCATTTTCATAACCCTATTTTATTGTCTGATTTAGGCTTGCTTGTAACTTCTGACCACATTCTTCCAAAGTTTTTTTGTTTCTAGTGTTAGAATGTCATCTGCGTATCCAAACCGACCTCTTGAGAGACGCAGAACCGGTTCCATGTAAAGCAAAAATAAGATCGAGCAGGCTGGAGAGCCCTGTGGTAGCCCGCTTTGGATCCGGAATATATTGGAGGTTGTCCCATTTAGACGAATTTTTGCTGTCCTATCAAGAGTAAAAGAGTTGACCCATTATATTACACTAGTTGGCCACCCTTGCGTCCTAAGTCTATGCAAGAGTCGATTCCGTAGAACTATATCAAAAGCACCTTTTACATCGACAGTAGCTATACCTGCAACATTTCCCATAGAGATGGATTCTTTTACATCACATAAAAGAGCTATGGTTAAATCTGTTGCAGATCGTTTCCTTATAGCACTATATTGGTCTTTAGCTAGGATATTACATTTTAAGGCCCAGTACGAAAACTTTCTTGCGAGAAGACCTTCGAGCCCCTTTCCTACACAGCTAAGCAGAGATATTGGCCGGTAAGATTTCGGCAGAATGTGGTCTCGTTTTCCTGGTTTTGACAGGATAACAATCTCTGCCCTGTTAAAAGCTGTGGGATGTACACCTAGTGTGATGCACTTATTGAAGAGATTAGTGATACGTTTCCCTATGGAAGGCCACGCAATCCGTAGCACAGAGGCTGTTATTTCATCTTCCCCAGGGGATGAAGATTTAATCTCACATGTAGCCCGAAAGACCTCAGTTTCGGAACATGGCTGCCAGCAAATATTTCTAGCTGTAACTGATGGTGTATTCTGCGTTATGTCCGTATTCTCCATGTGTCTAGAAAGGAGAACTCTGTGGAGAAGTTCCGCCTTCTTTTCAGGAAAAAAAGACTAGAGTATCCCTATTCTGGTCTTTGAGAGAAGGAGTGTGATACTTTGACGCGGTGTTATGCCATTTGACTATCTTGTAAACATCTGGTAAATTATCTAGATTTTCTACACGTGACTTCCAATATTCCCTTTTTGCCCTTCTAACAGCGTTTCGGAGATCGCGTTTCTCATTTTTCAAGTGGCCCATTCTTCTTATTTGGTGGTATCTAAATGCAGCCTCTCTACATTCAGTATTCCACCACATAGTTCCTCGGCATTTACTGTTGGCCCGATGGCAAGCAGCTAGAAGAGCTGTATGAATAGTTTCCACAATGTCCTCAGCCTCAATCTCAGCTTCTTCTTCAGTCTGAATGCTTGAAGAGTCTTGGCCATGGCCCAGAATTTTCAGAAAAGGTCTTTATCAAGTGAATTGTATGTTAGTCGACCTATATTGTCTGGGATGAGTTCACCAATCAGAGGAATTGTTGTAACTAATGTTTCATGGTCTGAAGTAGTATAAAGATCAAGTGGAATCTCACATTTTGCACCGACTAGAGAGCAGAAAGCAAGATCTAGGGTTCCACCTCTATTATGGATACATCTGTGGGGTTGAGGAGAATAAGGTGTTTTTTCCTTACCCAGTCAATCAAAGCCATTGTCTCTTGAGAAGTGGAAGTAGTAAATGAGTCACACATTGGATATCTTAAGTTGAAGTCGCCAGCTACAAAGTCTAGGGACTCGGAAGTTTCAAGTAATAGTTTCAAGCATTCTCCAGCGCCAATAATTTTTATTGGAGCATTATATATATTCTACACCCCGAGTCTTCCGCCGCAGCCGCCAGAGATAGCAATTTGCACACAGTCTGAGGAAATTTCTATTGCAGTCTGATATGGGTTTAGCCCCTGTTTTTTACGAACGTAAGATAGTGCCCTGGGGCGAGTATGCCATTCTGAGAGAGGCGAGAAAGTAGTAAAGTCGGGATGTGATATCGAGCGCTTTGCAAAGAGATCCCTTACAGTCCATGGTTATTGAATTAGAAGAATGTCAATGTTATTTTCATGTGCGAGTTTGAGTGCTAAATTATGGGCGTTGGCACCTCTACTTACGTTTGCTTTCATTATCCGTAAAAATCCTTTTCTTTTGAAGTTATGTCTTCTCACCATTATTAGTACATAGTAGAACTACAATTGGCCGCCTCTCCTTCAATGGGAGAACATTTAAATGATTGAATCACTTTTAAACAATGACTATGACCTGCTTTACGAACATGTCTGAGCTGATCACTGGCCAAACAAACAAAAGCTTCATTTTTCCGCTGAGTTCATGCTGGGCAGACAATTTTCTCCGAGTCGTGAGGACCTTTACAGTTAAGGTATTGTCTAGGTTTGCCACAAGGCCCTTAATGTCTTTTTGCACCACATATTTTACACATATATTTGCGTGCACAAGTCCGAGTAGAATGGAACCCGAAGCATTTTTCATATATAAGAACTGATTTTCGGTTTTGGATACGTTGAATGCCGACTGCCAGATCAAATAGTTGCAGTCGAACAGGAAATTTGTGTGCTTTATGGGATGGAATGTGAATCCTGACATGTCCCATATCATCATTTGAGTCTTTTGATCTATTTTTCCATGCTATTTGTCTGATGGGGACGTCATCTGGAATCAATGCGAGGCTAGGTTCTTGAAGTATTAGATCGTCTAAAGGATCTTGAGGTCCGTCAATCGTTGTTACTACTTTAGGCAGTGGTCCAACTATAAAAGTCGTCCACGATTCCTATCTTTCCACAGTCGCATTACCAACTCGATTCACGATAAGATCTTTGTATTGTAGAATGGCTGCAGCTTCCGCCGGCGTTGGTGCTAATATTGCTATACCCGAAGGAGCATGCCAGACATCACACACAAGAGAGGAGTCGGGTATTAGTTTCTGAATTTGCTGTCGCAATAGAAATGTATCTGCTATACGAGCTTTATGGTCTTTATCAAGGCGAGTCATGATTCTTCTGTCTTCTTGACTTTTTCCTTGTAGGGGTGTAGGCTTAGCTGGGGGCGCTCGTATGGGATTATTGTATGATTTAATATTTCCATTGACAGCCTTTACCGCCCATGAGCTGTTATTATTTTGTACAGAGGTCTTTAAAGTGTGGGAGTCCTCGCTGTATTTCAGATATATTTTTTCTCCCCGAACAGCACGGGAAACCCTATCGGTAATCAGGGCTAGGAAGCCTGACCCGGCTCCTGGACAATGTATTTCCATCTCCTCTAAATATGGTCCCACGAGGTTTAGTAGGCCTCTAGCCTTTGTCGTTAGCGTTGAATTTTGGGTAGACATGTCTTCTTTTGGGGTAGAACCACTATCTTGATTCTCATCCGTAGCAAGCATGTCGGCAGTTCTCTTGTGAGGTATTGTAGAACCTAAAGGGGGGAAGTCATCATTTTCGTTTTCATTTTCAGGTTCAGATTCTGTTTCCGTTTCGTCGTCAAGATCCATCGATGGAACTGGAAGTAGGACAGGTGGAGACGCCACAACCTGCGTATCCTGAGCGGCAGCAATTCTTTCAGCTACTACGGTTGATTTAGCTACAGAACGAATAATAGTTGCAGCCAGTGGCTGTGCTCGTCCGGAGTTGTTGACTCTTTTCTGGACACGCCTCTTGGGATTCAGAGTCTCGGGAATACCACGCTTTTTATCGCAGGCCGGAGGGGCCATATTTCCTAAATGAAAGGATAGTCTTAATTTTAGAGGTGACTTATAATTGATAGATTTTTAATAGGAAAATAATCATGTAGGTTATGAATGTATGCTTCCATGTCATAAAATTTCGCGCTAGAGCGTTCAGGAAGCTAAGATAGTCATATGACCCGTAAAAGCTTACTTACAGGTTAAGGAACCATTTCATGACGTAGAGAGGCATGATAGTATAGTTACCGAGTAGATTTTTCCATGTATAATAAATTAACCTCGGATTTCCTACAAAGATACATATTAAAAATAATATTGGAATGGCAATTATGTGAGTTTAAAGGGGGACGAAGCTGGCGTTATTACCTGTTCGTAGCGTCCCCTACAAACTTGGTATTTATCCTCAAGTGTCTGGGGTTGGTCTAGCTGGCTGGCTGGCTGGCTGAAATTGCAGGTTTTTTTGAGACCTTTCCCTTAGCACACAGTTTACATTATAACAAGAATATTATGATCGGGTTGTATGGGAGTTCAATATGATGATTTTGTGTTCCTTTCAAACGTTCTAGGGAAGGTTGTCGGCCAGCCTCTGATTGGCTGCAGCGAAAAGTGTCTGGTGGAAAGGAGTGCAAGTTTCCTGTGATGAATTGGCTAAAATGTGTGTGAGAAAACGTCGGCACCAGTAAATGTCATGACATTGAGTAAAAATAGAAATGGCATTTCATCCCATCCAGCATTGGGATTGCGATTGCGATTGCGATATAGCAGAAACAGCGAGTCGTTAAGATCTGTGCCACGACTTGCAATATTCCAGGGATGTCTACGCTGTCCACTTGTTCTTTGCATTGGGAACCCGGGTCAGGGCAGAGACAGGAGTCGGGAGTCGGGAGTCGGGAGTCGGGAGGCGGGAGGCGGAAGGCGGAAGGCGGGAGAAACAAAATCAATTAGGAGAAATAGAGTAATTGCCGAAATAGCCGGTCGGGGTTTGTTTGCTATCTTGGTGTTCGGCACCAACAGGAGCCGATGATCAATTACTCCGTTGTATCATGTTCCAACGGTTTTAGATCCAATTGAACTACGCACGCCTGTTACGAATAAATCACTTTATCGTGGTCGAAAAAGATGCATGCATAGGAAAATTGACTCACCCACTTTATTGTCTGAACCATGAATTGGATGTGAAATTTATATGCATTGTCTCGGCCCAGCCAGCATAGTCCGGCCAGAGCGAATGAAAAGCATCCAACCTAATCTGATTGATAGTTGTTCTTTGGGCTAACCAGCGCAAACAAATGAGATCCAATTTCCTCATTTTCGGTCGGATAAAAGTGTAGCCAATACATACACTAATTGTGCAGTAATAGTACAATAATTTAGTGAGGTTAATTGCTTGCTCTTAAGTCCAGCAAGAGCTTTATCAGATTATATCTTGCGATTGCTAAGACAATTGAGACATGGCTAAACAAGTATATTCTACATAATTACTTGCTCTAGCTTCCAATCTTACTTTCAAGGGCTGTTAAACTAAGGAGGAGCTGAGTACTCTAGCTCTAGTCTTACACTTGCCATCAGGAATTTATTGTCATGGGGATAGCGCAACTTCCGAATGTCTAACGAGGGTTCGATGAGTAGAAATGTTTGGAAACATCATCGAGCTCGTCTACCATCTTTTGATGAGGTAAGCAGGAGGAGTCGGGTGCTCAGGTATATTATTGTGTCTCATGCGATACGGCAATTAACCGTGATTGACCTTTTGGGTTGGATGGCTTGGTGGTAAAATATCTGGGTTGGGCTTCCAAGTAGAGTCTGGGTTGTATAGACACCAGCCTCACTCGAAACAGACCTGACCTGACCGCTAGTCCAAAGACCTACAAACCTACTTTCATAGAACTCATAGACTTTTGTTAAACATACATGGAGACACTAAGGTTTTTCTCGCTTTTCCCCTTGCCGGAAATTCATAGTAGAGGGCGGACTTGCAAGTATCGACACCCAGGCACTGATTGATATCTGTTACGGGCTAAGCCCGATGTGTAATCAACATCTATCACGTGACGTGTTTCTTTAATATCTATAGAGTGATTAGGATGAACGCGCTCTTAGCTATGTCAGATCACTCTTGACGAGCGTACAACAATTAATTAGGCAGATCACTCCAAGCAAGCAAGATCATTCGGATTAATGTTCCCAATTTGGTTGAATTACTCTCAGACGAAATCACTCGCTGCTTTCCTTCTAATGTATATAAACTTAGAATTCCATATTTAGTTAGATCCATAGAAAAAAATATAGTCCACTTTGGGCATTGCTTTCGTGCTTGCCTCTCACAATATCAGCGAATTCTGTCCTGTATGAGTGTTTTATAGATTGTCAATTTGTCCGAGGACCTGTGCATAGCATATTCTTCCTACACGGATCGATCCTTTCATTTATTATTATAAGAAAACTTGGACTTTTCTTTGTATGATTTGTATCAATTCTCATGGAAATTTAAATTATTCTTAACATTCGGATTCAAAGCTAGAAATCATCACTTAATTAGTGGAAAAAAAGGTAATTTAAATGTAAGATAATCGTCAGGTCTTTAAATTAGAATTCCATAAAGTTATTTTTCTAGCACTTTATTCGGGAGATAGAAAGTTATGAAAAAAAAGACAACAAGATGTGATTTTCTGCTCGTATTTATAGAACAGGAAAGCCAGAGTCTCTCTAGCAACACCTTTTTATTTTCCCGTTAATTTGAAAGAGAAAATGTAGAGATGAAGGCGACTGCGATAATATTTACCAGTGATCTCGTGAGATTAAAGTCGATGGCAACATGACGATAAACGTCAGAACTTTCTATGAACTCGATGATTTTCATGAGAATTTGGATAACATGTCATACACATAGCTCACGTGTAAAGTCTACTACTTCTATACAACTGTTGTGTGTAAGAAAACACGTATATCTGAGGAATTTTATTGGAATGATTGACGCTAGCATTGGTTACGATCTACGACGGATACTTAGCTTTATAGCAAAAGCCTCAGTGACAGAGCACCATTCCGAGATACAAAGCAAAGTAATTGGCAAACTACAGCTAGCTGTTGGCGAAGGGCACAAATCAATTAATAAAACCGAAGATTGCATAGAGATACCACGTCAGGATATGATGACAACATGATGGATGGAGATGGAGCTTGAATATAACGCAATCTATGAGGTTTGCAATTTGTATGTTGTGAGCTCTGGATGGGGTGGGCGGTGAACTTAAAGCCCCGCAATTGTAGATGTTTATCACTTTGCGACTTGGTGAGATGTATTTTTTTTGGTATAAGTTAAGCTAGCAGGAGCGATTGTGTGCAATACATATAAATGTGCTCAAAACTATTGCCGTAGAAATCTGTACGCGCTTTATTATGGAATTCGCTTGTCTACGTCATCTCAGAAGATAGATTTTGAGTATTACGTCATAAAATCAATTATATACTCCGGCGGCTTATACGATACCCACCGAAGCGAGCGAAGAAAGAATCGGCGTCGCTCGCTGGTCAGTCATTGTATCATCGGAATGGCAAGCAAACAAAGTGAGTCAAATTCACACCAAACAGACAGACATATCGATCTTCATGGGAAAGCTCTGGGTTGAATCGGTAACAACAGGGAGTGATCCACCTCCACCACCATCACTCATCACTGGGTCAATGCTACGGTACTCACTAATTACAAACCTCAAAACTCACATCTTCTTTGCTCTGGTTTTTGTGGGCTGGAACCAACACTATTTTTGTGGTCGTGCTGTCGTGGATTTCATCAAACTGGCTATTTTTCCTGCTATCAGATACCATTTTCCAAAAAGACCACGTATGGAACAAACCCAGAGAGGTGCATACGAGTAGCTCGGTCTTCGCGATCAGCTGCAATGGTGTTGTGTCTTAGTGAACCTTGCGCAATGCATCGACCCCTTCAATTTTATGAATGACTTACAGCCTTATGCATGAATTATAGCTTAGCAAGTTCTGGATATCCATTCTTCTTAGGGCTTTGTTTTTTGCTGCAGGGTTGAACACAAGGAAGGCATGCAATATATTATTCCTCACATTTCTAACAAAAAAACAAAAAAGATATGGGATGATCGTTATTTTGAAAGCACTGTCTTGGATTCAATTCAGAAACTTCGAAATTATCAATTACGTAAAGAAGATGGGCCTGTAAACAACTATCCGACAGGGAAAAATCATCCCTCTAACATGAATAACTAGAGCCTAAATGTTCACGATCTAGCTCTGAGGTCGCGAGATGAACGAATATCTAGCTTTATTCACTGACATCACTAGGCCTGGAACTAAACAACTTACCAAACGGAAATTTGTTTGATGCCCCGGGTAACAGATCTCCGGGGTGAGCAGCGGTAAGATTAAGGGGAGATATAAATAATGATTTTTATACGTATTATCTGACTCTCTCGCTAATTACAAAAAATAGAAACAGTGTTTTGGTTCATGGTAGATTATGACTCAAGTTCACTGCAGGCATATATTCACTTATTTACTGATGCTTGAGACACAGAAATGGTAGATGACACTGTCTTCAAAAGGAAACCTGCTGGCTAGCTTGCCAGTCAACTTCCCAAAAGAGAGGAAGAAAGTGTCATGATTAGTGAGTGCCCAGGCTAAACTAGACTACACTTGTGGAGTAGTCGACGGTAGACAATCAGGAGGCAATGTTGTGAGGAATGTAGAAATAAGAGATTAGTTTGACTCATGGAGACCAAACTATATAAATAAGCAACACTAACCTCCGCACGACCTAGCATCGGGTCAATGCAGATCCCTGTATTTATTTCTCTCAATATCTACAAGTCGGTCGGTCGGTTGCTCAGGACTAGGGCCCAAGCAGATCTGATGGCTGCGAGCTAAGCCCTAATTGATCAGATCCTCGCCAATTGAGCCAATCGCTTGAGATGAGCTAAGGGCTAGCTGCGTCATGCCACGAAACTGATCGACAAACTGCCGCTCTCAATCTGAAAGAAAAAAAAAATAATATCGCCCAATTCCTGAGCCTGTCCTTCTGGCGCGTTAATCTCAGCTAGATACTGATATCTCTCACTGCCTGCTTGATCTCGCCGCCGCCTAAGCATACATCAACAAGATAAAGAAAGGCGAGAGAGCATTATTGATGAAAGCCTTTCCCGCAAATCCTACTCATTTGGGCAGTATTTTGTATGATGTCTTCCTTAATCCTGTAACTTAAAATGGAGCGAAGGACAGGGGACGACGAACGCGAACAATGACTTTTGTGAATGAATCTGGACGCGAGCCATTGCTTGAAATTCATCTGGATTATGTCTTGAGCATGAAAGTTTCAAATTTCCAATCTCTTGGATAAAATCATGCCGTTACTAATTAATCGGATGTGTTTAACCATCAAGTTCGAGCCGGTCAGATAAACAACGCGGTTCAGTCATTGGGTTGTCTTGACTACGTTATTTAGCAAAGTAGTAGGGATGGTCAAAGTTTTATCACAAGAAAAAAATATGTGCATGTTTAGATGAAACAAGCATTCAGTCTAGAGCGGAAAATATTTGCGTCCCATTTCCAATTCGTTCATCCCTTACTTACCTTACCTGACCATCAGGGCCCTATCTCCTTCCGTATTCCAACCCCCGTTAGGCTGTTTATACTGCATCTGAGATATTCCATTTTATATTTTGGCAACTTTACTAACTTGTTCCTAGGATCAAATAATCCATCGACCTCATACCCTTCCCCCAACTAATGCCATGGCTACCCTACCTCGTTTCGATGGGGGCCTGCTACATCCGGACTGATCCATGTCGGCACATGGTAGGGGTAAGGAATTTTTAATCTGCGGAGCTTACAAAAAACAAAAGTCTATTGACCCGAGCTGGCGGTGACAGTAGATAGAGCTGTGTGCTATAAAGACTGGCGTCTCCATAAAGGCCTAACATCATCTTCATCTTTACCTTCTTCCACTGGAGTTTCAATCTCCATATTCTTAGTTTTACTTAATTTTTACTTTACCAACTACTACACATTCCTTGACCTAAATTCTTTCCATAATGAAGATTACTTTACTTTTAACTTCTGCGATATCTGTGGCAGCCATACCAGCAGTCTTTGATTCAACTATATATAAGCCAACATCAACATCAAGACTAACTAGCAATGGTCGCGTTAGCTTAGCAGCAGACCCAAGTCAGAACGGAAATGCAGGTAACAACGATAATTATGGAACTGTACCATCGACTTTTACAAACGAAGAGAATATGGTTGGACATGCAAAATACGTAGCTGGTACTCCACCTACTGTCTTTGATAGAGATTAGTTATTAACATTTCAACAGGCAGCATCGCCAATGGAACGATCACTGAGAAAGATGCGCCATCAATGATTCAGTCGCTATTCCTAGCAGCCACACCCACATCAAGACCTACTGGGGTAAAGGATACTATGGCTAGAGCAAATGCAGCATTTAACATGCAAAATACTAGCCCAACAGGAAATAGTAGTGAACCAAATTTAATGGCATCAGCTCTTGACATGATGATGAATGGTCTTGTCTCTAACGACCTTCAAAATACATTACAAAGCAAGGTATTGATAACACCATATTATAAGATTATATTCTCTAATATTCTCCCAGGCTGCCGTACCAACTTTTAACAATCCTCCCGTTCCTGATGATAAAAGTTTTTACACTAAGCAAGGAAATGCCCCCTTCTCAATTCCTGAAGAGAAACTACGTAGTGCGATTCAAATCCCTCCTACGTTCACATACGGACAGAAACCAGCAATGCTGATGGTGCCTGGTACTGGAGCCACAGGTTTTGAGACTTTTGGAAACACATTCGGAAAACTCCTTACAGCAACTCCTTATGCTGATCCAGTTTATATATCAATACCAGGAAACTCGCTCGGCGACGTCCAGATCAACGCGGAATATGTTGCCTATGCCTTACAATATGTTCAAGTTATCTCCAACCAAAATATCTCTGTAATGACATGGTCTCAAGGATCTATTGATGTCCAATGGTCATTAAAATATTGGCCTTCAATCAGAAACATTATCACTGACTTCATCGCTATTTCTCCCGATTTCCATGGAACTAAGTTAGCTTATCTACTCTGCTCAGGAAATGCTAACATCAACATGATTGGATGTACCCCAGCTGTTAGCCAACAAGCACACAACAGTAGATTTATTAACAGATTACGACAAGACGGAGGTGATGCCGCCTATGTGCCCACAACTACAGTCTACTCTCAATTTGATGAGATTGTACAGCCACAGTTTGGACGACAAGCATCTGGAATTATCCGAGAGGGTAACGGGGTTGCTGTAAGCAATACTCTTTTACAAGATGCATGTCGGGGCCAAGAAGGATCAGGATTATATTTACACGAAGGTGTATTATACAGTGCAACTGCCTACGCTCTCGTTCTTGACGCATTGACACATGATGGGCCAGGCAGTATCGACAGAGTACGAAATTCATGCAGTCAAACCACCCCTGAGGGAATATCCGACCTCGATGTTGTAGGGGTTGAGGCTTTGATTGTAATCATTCTTTTCCGTTTATTGACATTCGCTCCAAAAGTTGTTCGCGAACCAGAATTAAAGGACTATGCAACCAACTAAATCATAACGTATGTCACTTCAAGCTATCGGCAACTATATAATTATTCGCTAACATTTCATAGTACGACACATTCTTTCAATAATCTCTCGATCCAAATTTTGTATATATTCTATATCTATATTAATAACTATTTCTTATAATTGGATACTGTCACCATGTTAATGGTTCTATTTTGGGGAGGTTTGTACAAGCATTTGTCTTTAGTCCTAATAATTAATACAGGATATTAGAAATAGTTAAAAGTAGTAACTTAGTTAAAGTCGCAATTGACTTGATAACAAGCTATGTATGGGTGGGTTTTTCTTATATGAAGCAATAATAATGATATTTTCTTGAAAGCGTTGCATATACTAGAAGTTTGAGGCTAATAGTTGTTTGTCATTTGTGAAGTCTGTATTTTTTTAATCACTATACACTGAGATTGCACTACATCAATAAATAACATTTAAATCACCGCAAATAGTTTTTTTCAGCAGTCACGCTTGGTCCTGAGAGATAGAATCGCGATATAACATTCAAACCAATATTACAGGGAGGGCTAAAAGGGAAATTAACAATATGGTAAAATGTAGTTTTCAAAAAAAAAAATTCTATAAAGAGACGCAGTTATAAATAACGCTAATGCAAAAGTAAATGCCGGAGAAAAAAGAACAAATATCTGCAAGGTACGAACAAAATAAAACGGTCCCGACATATACTTAAAAGGTTACTAGGGTAGGGGTCTGGTATATGTTTGTGTGTGTATATACAAAATTGGGGAAAAATTTTTTTTCCTTCTAAAATCATCACGAATATACGTACGATATATCAAGAAAAAAAATATTTTAAAATAGTAATAGTAATTGAAAAAGAAGAATTTAAAATAAGTTTTTTTAATTAAAAAAAAAAAAACCTCCAATTTACTATATACTCCTTCTCTCTTCAAGATTGGTTGAGAGGAAAGAAAATAAAAAAAAGGGGGGGGGGGAAATTAATCTGAGACAATTGAAAAGTTTATTTTTATTTTTATTTTATATATATATATTTTTTAAATAATAATAATAAAAATAAAAAAAAAATTTATTTGATTGATTATTTGATTAATAATTATGTACAAACTAAAATACAGCATGAGAGATACATCATTATTTTCAATTCAAAGAATCGCGTTCTTTTCCCCCCCGCCCCCCCCACCCCACCGTTCCCCAATCTCAATCTCAATCTCAAAAAAAAAGAGGATTTCCATAATAATTTTTGGTAGAGAAGGGGATAAGATTTCAGGAGTTTAGTCTAATTTAATGATGTTGATTTAAATTTTTTTTTTTTTTTTTTTTTTTTTTTTCATTCTTGACGAAACCATCAGGTGAATGAGTGGTCTGAGCTTCTCTCATACTCCCCTTTTTTCCTTTTTCTTTTGGAGGTTTGTTTTTGTTTTTTTAAAGATAGGTATCTTAATCTAGACTAGCGGTCGGTGATTTAATTGAAAATTAAAAAAAGGAATAAGAAAGTGATTAATGCACGAGCCTATGATGGATGGGGATTTAGAAGTATGGTCTTTTTTTTTGAGGGGGGGATTTTGTTTTTTCTTTTTTTGGGGTTAAATGAGGTAAGGAGGAGAGATTTGCATGTATGCAGGCATGTGTGTGTTCGTGGGTGGGTGGGTGCGTGCAGTAAATAGATCCACTCTATCTCTACGATGTAGGACAAGCAATAAATATGTTGTGGGCCATAAGAAAAAGGGGGGGGAGGGGAAGGAGGAAAGAAAGGAGGATCAGAAAATAATCATTTCCTTCCCCCCACCAACCACCTCCATTAAGCCGTCAGTCTAGATTTTTTACCAATGACTTTTTGCTTTGTTTCAGTTAAAATTAACTTTTTTTAAAAACTTCAAAGAAAAAAATATAAAGCTTTGCGCTAATCGGTAAAAGCGCGTTTGTTTTTTTTTTTTTTGCGCGCCAGGTTAGTTGGTTGGAGCTGGAATAAAAAATGCATGCTTTCGGAACAAGGATTTGATGAGATTATCAATGCTCCGCGGCTAAGCAAGTGGAAGATTGATTTTTATGTACTGCAATGTGCAAAATTATGTATCTGCATGGCATTTTCCATAATTGATTTTGAACATTTTTAAAAATTCCCCATGAGTAAGTAAGTAATCCTTGCTATTGGGTTCATGATCCGAACTAGGATTATAACTAATTGGTTTTTTTTTTTGTTTTTGGTCACAGAAATAACTTTTACTTTACTCTTCGGACTGGTTTTCATCTGAATATTCTATCACAATATTTGAACATTCAGTCGTCTAACATAGATGATATCTAGTCAATCTCATTTCGGCCCATCAATCGATCGTTTTTTTCGGGGTTTTTTTTTTCCCAAATATTTCCAAATATTTCCCGATTTGCAGGCAATTAAATAAGCTCTAATTGATGTCGGATAATTCGGGATCAACAAACGATATCCACAATGGCCCTAAAGCCCCAAGAATGCCTCTTTTATGTTTGTTGCTAATTTTGAAATGTAGACATGTATGTCCTCACATGTTCTCACATTGGGAAAAAATCCGATCTGTTACTTACCTTTCCTAACCTCATGTGGAGATACTTAGACGAGCAATTCTGCTTGCTCCGAGAAATTCGTGCTTCAAAGCTCTCTTGTAATCAACAGCAGTATTTCACCACGTGATGATTTAAACGTCCCGTAATGTGCCTTGTAAAAAAAAAAAAACCACGTGCAAAGATCATTAGTCAGTAACCGTGATTAGAGCCAGTTATCAAAGACTGCCAATCGGAATGGCACGCACCCTCAGAATTGGAATCTGGTTTCTACACACTTGTGAAGAACTGAAAATGTAAAGAGATTAATTAAGCTTTTCACCTGAGGATTACCCAGCAGAAACCCTTCATTCAGAAACCTATCGTATTATTTATTGTATTGCCTTCAATATTTATTTTGTAAAATTTAGAAAATTACTGCATTCACTTCTGTATCCAAATATCCAAATATAATGGAAGGAAAGGGAAAATTGACAAAAGGCTGAGAATTAGTATTTATAGGCCTTGATACTGTCCATTTAAATTACACCCCACTTGTAGTGTCCCGTCACAACTCCAAAGATGCACATTTTTCGTTCGGAAAATTCCATATACTGTAGATTTGATATAAGAATATGTCTATCTGTTCTAGACTTTGAAGCCCAATTGGTAGAACTTAATTTTAGGCTTCAAAGTGATGATGATGGATATACGTCGTCTCTCATGTGGCTTTTGTCAATTGCTTGCTTAAGCGAGGATTGAAGAAGCGATCCAGATCGTGAGGATGAGCAAGATAAATGTCACGTGGCTGGATAAGACAAGAGTAAAATTCAACACGGAAGATCTCTATTACATCATCAATAAAAATTGTTAGCAGAACACAACTCTCTATCCCTTATGATGATCCACATTGTCGAATTATGGACAGAATATCGCCCGCTAACACATTCTACCGACACAAATGATGGAGGGCTACTCCCAGTCGCAAAAGCTGTTCTATCTGAAACAATGTTATAAAGAAAGACTAGCACTGGAACTTCAAAAAAATACTGTCCATATAACATGACCACTTACTTAACTGTCAGTGTATATGGCCCAGGCTACTCAAGATATACAAGACATGTATGTTCATCAAATTCAGAAAGAATCTTTATTACTGAAGTCAATTGATCTGTTATTACGCTGCTATATAAGCACCAGAGTTGGAGCACTGCCATTGATAGCATACCTGATGATGGGCAATCACATTCAGCTCCAGAGATATCAGATAATTTCAAATCACGAAATATCTTTGACGATGTCTGGTCCACACAACGCGAAATGATTAGCTCTACAACCTCATTCGATAGTCGAATATTACATCATAGCATGTAGTAATCGTGTCGATTTCTTACAAAAGACAGCGTTCTTTTTGGATCTAGCTCTATCTTCAATTTGTGTTTTGTACGGAAATCTTTCTTTCCATTTGGCATCCATGGACGCTTGCCTCTAGATTTTAATCTCGACAGTCAGAAAATTTGAGGAAAGCTCTGATCTTAATCAGTTACTCATTTTCCGAAACCTATGGCCCCTTTTACGTATTAATTGCCTCACTCACTTCACTTATTCGTTTCCCCACACCAGCAATATGCTGGCTCGTAGTCGGAAAGTATTTCGTCAGCATCTTGCCCAACACCAAAGAAAATCTCTTTCTGCTTGCCAAAATGTTGCCAATTAGTCTAGAGTCCATCTGCGCCACTTTCCTATGAGCAAAATCGCTAAGGCATTCCAGTTCCAAGTCTAAGGTAAGGTATCCAGCCTTTTAAGACAAGGGAACTATTCCTTGCACCCTCAGCCCCCTCTCACTCGGGCTACTGATTGGCGCTAACATATTTTCAGCCAATCCAGCCAATCTGGACACTTCTCGACTAAACTTTCTGATTAACTTAATGTGACTGAAACAAAATTATGTTTTAGTTCCCTTGGGCAACATTTTCGTGATGCCCCTACTATGCCCCACATTAGTTTTGGTTTCGCTGCAGGCTCACCAACTAAACTTGATGGTTCCTTGTAAATAAATTCTTACGGGTCATGTGACTGGGTTAGTATCCTTAACGTTCTAGTGCAAAATTTCATGCACTAATCGTGCATTACACTCACATGGATCTAATGCACAACGAATCTCAGACGCCTCGCTTCTAGTGCATGCCATCAATACGGTCATTTTTTCTAGCCATCTTGGCCTGATGAGCATTAAATAAACAACCACATTGTATTTTGACTTGCAGTTAATTACAACGCAAACTGGTGACTGAACTGCATTTTTTTTCCTCCCCCCCTCCCAAAAAAAAGAAAAAAAAAAGAGTGGAAAATGAATATGAAGCAATTAAAATTGGTTCTGTCGATACCACTATAAACCTACCTTGTAAACAGCACATACAATATCCCAAAGTCGTGCTTGACTTATTATCAACGTGACTCAATAATTTTGGTCTTGTGCACAGGAATCTTGTCAGAATTTGCTGAGCGCGCCCAGAGCTTTCATGGTTATGGAGCATACTAGTTTGTAAATAGACAACCCCATCAACTAAAAAAAACTTTGTGCACGGCATCACCTATACGTCTCATTAGTACAGTCTAAATGTATCTGCTCAGCAGAGCGATATGGCCCGTTTTGATTGGGTATGAAAGGGTTCACATTGTGATGAAGGCTAAGCATATCGACAGCTTCTTTCTCGATTTCCTGGCTGAAATAGCAAGAAGATTTGCTGGGAATGCAGTTCTAAAGCAACGCAACAGATGCAAGTCATGGTTTTTTTTGGGGGCTGCAAAGGAAGATCGTAAATGTAGGCAAATAAGAAAGTTGTATTCAGCAGCTGTTTTTGAATCGGGTAAGATGTGCCGACTATTATTAAACGATTTTGGAAATTTAATTGGAAAAAAATGTTTTGGCGATGTGTGATCTGTCGTTATTAAATTTACGCCATTTATTACAAGAGCTGGTCTCATCTGTGTTCCCAAACATCATCGGGTACGTAATACTCGTCCCTTATCTATAGAAGAGCTGAATCCCTCTGCTCAAGCGCCTACCACTACATATCAGTGTTGGAGGGTTTTTGGTGAGTTTTTATTTTTTTTTTAAAAAAAAGCGATTTCATTAAAATAACTACAAAAAATATTAATTTTACAACAATCTATCCCTGCTAGTGTGGGTGCGTTATGGCCAGGACTTTTATTGGCCAGTAGAATAATTTTCTGTTATAGTTCAACGTTGTTAAGCTATTGATACTTTTTGTCACATTGTTTGCAAACTATAACGCTTGAGATTGAAACATTCTGTTAGTTTTTATTTAATCTTCTCGAAAAATTTTATAACTGTCAGAGAAATCTAACGATAAAAATCTTGATGAACCGGAAAATCACTGAGAAAGATACGTTTCTGGTGGTAGATGTAAAGACGTTAACAACATATTTCGAGTATATTTGCAGCAAAATGCTCTTCTTGCTTCGAAAGCTGTGAGAAAGGTCCCTGGATAGAGTGGAACAAAGATTGAATTCCGGGAAAGATTCTGGAATTGATTGGAATGCGTTTGTGGCCGGAATCATTAATATTGATAGCGTCTGCTGTCGAGTAGATTCCTGAGAGGTTCTAAGAGCTTCGCTGATATTATTTATCACTTATTCCATTCATAAATTGTCTTGCTATCAGAGTCGTAAGATCTAGCTCTTGTCTCTCTTTCTACTCAACTTCTTTCTGTGCCTTCTTTTTTCTTTTTTCTACTGCATGATGTTACAGTCTTGATAAGTTCCCATTCTCTTCATGGGATAAAGCTCAATGAGTGCTGGTCTCTAGTCCTGCCTCAATTGATCTACTTGGCTAGATAGTTCCGAAGACCTCTTTATTATTCCTTTTTCTTGAAGGAGGTACTAAGGGATCTCTTTCTCTCCGTCATTGAATCTCTTCATCGGTTAGTTGCTTATTCTGAATGATAAACCAGTACTTATCATAATCTGCTACTGCAATCTGCTATCTTTTTGCAAATACTCTCCTAGGGGATACTTCCATGGAAGACCATGCTGCTTTGAAAAATTCGTGGGGCAAACTGATTGACTTCAGCATTTTGCTCCTGATCATTTAGCTTTAGTTGCCGTACAATTGAATTGATTCCTTTGAGTATGATAATTTAGTTTAGGAATTGTAATATGGTATACTTTTTGAAGGCCTCAGAACGTTTTGACAAAGAGTTTACCTTTTTTACCTGAAAATTTCTTTCTGCTTATGCATCATCTCTTATATTGCATCACATATGCCTATTTAGTTTTCCAATCTATTAGTCTGACCAGGTTTAAGGGATCTATGCTGGGATTCCACTCGTGGCGTTACTCGTTACTGCGCCTCCAAAATTTCGATGTCACTTTATAGCATACCCAATGAATTGCTGTGCGAATACTAGCTAGGTCTTCTCTAGATACTCTATGAGTGATATCTGGTTAGCAAAGTCATTAGTCAAAACTCGCCACGCATTCTGGACGAGATCTGAAGATCTCATCGATAGTTTTCCATACTCACTCTTCCATCAACTTTTCATCCATTTCTTCGAGCTCTGTCAAAGCTTCAACGTTATCTTAATTTTCTAAAGATTTCCAGAGGTTCATATTCTCACATACAGTATCAAATATCTTAGAAAGCTCGTTTGGGAGAATACTACGTGACATATTGTTTAAATTGGGTATCTAAATGGAAGAAAATAAACGCGGCAAATTAGTCACTACTTTGACTTTACATGTATAACTAATAAGCTTACCAATTTAAGTAGAAATAAATACTGATAAATATAAAAAGTTAGAAGTGAAACCAGTGATCATGATAATTAACTATTTAGTAAATAATGCGCTGTTGAGCGGGAAACTGAATAGTGGGGCTTATTCATGTGATAAAGATATTCAGATACAAAAACAAAGTTAGCACTAGCTCATTCTATTAACCAATTATATCCTAGACCAAAATCTTCCCACGTTAGCAGAGATAAGTTGTTGTGAGATTAATATTTTCTGTAGCTATTTTGATGAAATCGTTAAAAAGTTGTAGGGTATTATAAAGCACGTGCTTCAATTCTACCATATCATGTGGGCCCGTTTCAAGCAATGATAATCTACTTCGGACAGTCATCAACACATTCATTCACTGAAAGCTACATTTATTCTAAATACTCTACTTGTCCCTCAAATTACTAGTCCTGCTTAATTAAATGTAGGCAGGGCGATGGCGCCGCCGCTGGCCTCCAAGCGTGCGCTTCCTCTGGAACCTCTAGATGCTGGGAACTGCGATAGGCAAAGCTTCTCGTACATCTTTTACGAAATCTCGCCCTTCTTCTTATACCACCAATTCCTCTCGTAGGGGAATCGCTCGTGAAACAGCCCAGAGTCAAGCGCAAAAGTTAATCGATCCTTCTATTTAGTTAAATTTTGACATGACTGGATCTGTAGACGACCCTGTTAACGATGAAATTTCTACTAAAGACACTCATCAGCGTACAAACAAAAATCAATTTTCAGAAGATTAAGTACTTCAAGCTTCAGAACAAAACCCTGCTACTACTTCAGCAAAAGACCTATCCGATGCTTTTCAATACAACGCTGTAACACTCATGGATGGAATCAAGGGCCTACTCGATCTGACTAATGATTATCTACGAATGTTAGAAGAAAAACACCCAGGTATTGGAGCTGACTTTCTTGCGTTGCTAGCGAACGGTGCCTCTCGAGCCATGCAAGGTAAACGTATCTACATCAGTAGTTAAAACAAACCACAGAGACAACAACAACTTCGGCAAGAGATATGGGCTAATAAGACCAAAATTGACATTGACAGAATTAAAACTTTTAATATCAAAAGACAGATTATTAAAACTACCACTCCAAAAGGTCAGAGTAGAGAAGATAGACGAGTCATGATAAGACTCGCATCAGATCATGAGGCACGTAAGACTGGAGCATTTGAGCTCCGCCAGAAGGTTCAACAGCTAGTCTCTGATAAATCATAAGTGTCTGATGTTTGGTCGGTTCCTTCTGATATTGCTATACTCGCACCAGAACCCGCTAAAGCCGCTGGTATTCTTCAAAGCAAGACCGTTATCGAAGATCGTTTTGGAATCGCTATAGTAGAAAGACAAGAAAGGTGGAAAAATTTCATCATTGGTTCTATACTGAAGACAATTCATTGTCTTGATGGTCTTCGTGACCCCTTAGATGGGCTTCTTTCCGAAGAACTTGCCTCTGTTAGAGATGCTATTCCTATCCGATATATGAATTGGACCCGACATTCTCAGAATGATCAACCTACTGGCTATATTCGAATAAGTGTTCCAGAATCTAAGTCTAATAAATTTCCTTCCCGGCTCCGCATATTTGGTGAAACAGTTTTTGTCCAACGTATTCGACAACGAGAACAACCTGTAGTGTGCACCAAATGCCACGGCTTCCATACAACAGGAACTTGTGCGCGAAAACTTAAATTTAAAACTTGCAGCTCTGATGTACATGACGGACCTTGCAATAAGCCGACCAGATGCCTTAACTGCCGTGATCCACACTCCTCAGATGATAAAAATTGTCCCGCTCGTCCTCGCCGAATTAATGGGGTCTTCGTCCGCCCAACCAGCGCTAAACTTCATCTGATTCGTACTGCAGGCGGTAGGGTTTTCGCGAAAACAAATCTTCAATCTACCCCTGACTCCTCTGAATTACCTCCTAGCCCTTTGGGAACTGAAAGCTTAATTTCTTCTCAATAGAAATGGTGAGGAGGCTTAAGCAGTGCCTACATTTGCCTCTCCGTATCATACAAGTAAATGTTTGGAGATCGCCTTCGGCACACGATTTAGCACTAGTAATTGCTTGCTATAACGAGATAGATATCCTACTTATAAAAGAACCTTGGATCTTTTCAGATCTAACATTGCGCAGATCTAAGACACATCCATCATTTGAAGCTTTTTCTCCTCTATCTACTTGGAATGCACGTCCCAGAGTATTTACATACGTGCGCAAGGGAAAAAAACTCAGACCTTTCCAGCAGACTACAGACATATCATAGGCCTTTTACAAATATTTATTTCCCTACACCAAAATAAGCTAGTATCGATAAGGAACATCTATAACGCCCAAATCGGGTCAGACATAGAAGGAGAGGGACTCATGACACTTTTAAGATGTAGGGATAGGCTGTATTTCATTGCTGGTAACTTCAATCTACGCCATCCTATGTCGGACTTGACAAATAGTACCCCTAGATCCACGTGCCAAGAATTAATTGAATGGTACAATTCTCATAACTTACACTTACTAAACCCAAACGAGACACCCACACACAATCGCGGAAGCACTATTCACCTTGCTATCTGAATTGATATCAACGCTGAATGCGAAGTGCGTACAGATTTACACACAACGTCTGATCATGAAACCCTTGTGACATAGAGGAGGCCAGATAGGTGGTCTAGGAAAGCTGCGATACAGAGATATTGATAAAGAACTTACCTTCATCTTCTAGGTAGACCGACAGGTCCAGGCTTTATAACATCTTGTAATGAATTAGAGACTGAAGCTAGGGAAATTGTTGAATTAATAAAATCAGCACTGACTTGGGCTTGCCCGCGAACTAGAACATACTGTAGAGGTACCCTGTGGTGGAATGACGAATGCCGACAGGCCACACATGCTTACAATCTGGCTCGCCAGTGCAGCCACGCCGTCTGGGAAAGGACGGAGCTGCGCTCATCAGTACGTCGGGCTAAGAAAGCATACTGGAACTCAACGATTTCAGATGCGAAGACTCTTCCAGATGCTTATAAAATGTTACGGTGGCATAACAATGTGGCGAAGTATCAATTCCCGCCACTATGTAAAGAAGACAGCAGCGACATACGACAAGAACCACGAGCAAAAGCCTTACCTTATATGAGGTTCTTCTTTGCAGGCATCTAGATACGGAAGATATTCTAGCCAATACCCCAACAGTAGCACAAAGACAGATCTTCTTGCAACTATTTTCTGCAGAAGAGGCATATCAAGCTACATGTAAAGTTATTTCCACCTCCCAAGGTGATGACGAGATCAGCGTGGAAATCCTACGTTTATGCTGGCAAACCCTTGGTGATAGAATTAGAAATTTATTCAACTACTGCATTCAACTCGGCACACACCCGAAGGTTTTCAAGACAGCTAATATACTCATAATCCCGAAGAATGGAAAAAGGGACCGCACCCTACCGAATTCTTACAGACCAATTGCGCTCCTATCATGCCTTGGGAAGGGTTTTGATACGATATGCTGAATCCAATTTCGTTGAAAACTTGAACAGCAATTTCGATAATAAAATACATGTCTAGATAGCTGACAATAAACTGATGAG
Organism: Oidium heveae; assembly: GCA_003957845.1. Taxonomy (NCBI): domain Eukaryota; kingdom Fungi; phylum Ascomycota; class Leotiomycetes; order Helotiales; family Erysiphaceae; genus Oidium; species Oidium heveae. The sequence goes on from QVIK01000186.1 coordinate 44,653, forward strand.
AAACAATGCAATCATCAGTACTTCATTGCATAGTTTAATCATTTGAATTTACATCAGCCCAGGCAAAATGTTTGCAATGGGATAACCATATCAAAATTAACAAAAAAGCGACCTAATACCCTAAAGATATTTAAATCCCTACTCTGAATTCATCAATGTAGGCTGATAAAGAAGTATTGCTTTAAATAGACTGCTCTGATTATGAAATTGGTGGTTGCTTATCACAAAAGGAGTAATAAGGAGAACCAAAAAAAGTCGACCAAATTTCAAAACTTGTCGCCACTAGAGATTAATTGCGAGATACACGAAAAATAACTTTAGACAATTATACGATGCCTAGGGAATAAAAAGACATGATAAATGGTCGAAGCAAGCAATATAAACGAATCTTTAACGCGCCAGACTTTTTCCCTTGACCAAAGACCTACTCAGTACCCTCAATTCCGAAGCTTAACAAAAGCTAAGCTTAAAATCGATGCAAAAGCCATCGGTACCGAAGAATAGAGAGTCTGGTATGGATTTGGTCGATTAACAGACACTGCACTCAAGCGTATTCACCCGTGCATAAAATATGCCAAAAATACCAGAAATTTTACAGTGGGGGATTTTTTTAATATACTAGATAAAGCTTTTGGCGACCCAGAAAAAATTCCTAAGGCAATTAATAGATTAAACTCACTACGATAAGGTAATCGTGATTTCCGTGAATTTCTCCAAGACTTTGAAAAAACACTACTAGAAGCGCAGGCCTGGGGCTGGACCGAAGAAGTAAAAAAAATGCTAACTTTGGGCTGGACTAAATCAGGATCTCACAGACCCTGCGATATCACAAACCAAGCATCCTGGCTATGATAAATTTGTATCACAAATTTGTATTACCTCTGATAAGTTGGAAACGAAAAAGGCTTGGGATCATCGAAAAAATCGTAATCGTCATATTCCCCAAGTATCCAGTACTGAAAAAAGTCATACCTCTAGTGACCCAATGGATTGAGGGCCAACCCAGGCTGTAAATATTGCAGCAACTCAACGTAATTTAAGGGAACAAACTTTAAGAACTCGTGCAACTTGGGTGTCACATGATAAGATTGGCCATAGAATATCTGAAGGCATATGTATTAGGTGTGGAAGGAAAGATCGCACTGTCAAGAGTTGTAAACTTCTTTCAGCACTAGATAAAAACCGGCTAAGCAAGACTCAACCACAACGAGCAAAGATTTCAGCTACTATATATCCTATAGATCAGGAAGAAGAAGAGATAATGAGAAAAGCTTGGCCCCTGATATAAGCCGCGATCAAGGGCCTAATTATGAGTTTGATTTGAGGAAGAGTTGGAATCATTTTGAAGAGTCAATGGACGGTGAACCATTTGTTGTTAAAGCTTTCGTTAATGATATTAAATTTGCTAATAAAATTATTGACACCGTTTTTCTCTCCTATGGTTTGTGTAATTCTCATTTTGCTCAAAAAATAACTTCGCGCGATTGAAGATTAAGCCCAGGGAAGTAATAGGATTGGACGGAAAATTAGCATCTTTAGTAAGTAAGGTTGCAATATAAGATATTGATCTGAACGGACACCGGTGATCTAAAGTTTTCCTCTATGTTGCCCCAATAGGATATTATGATATAATACTGGGAACGCCATGGATAGTTTCGCAAGACGCAAGAATCAATGGCCCACGATCAGAGATAAAAATTCACTTTACAGGAGTCACAGTTCGTAGTATTGTAACTCTATAGCACTCCAGGCTGGGTAGGTATAAAAAAACGATACAGGTATCAAAAGTCACATTCGGAAACTTGGTTAATTATCATGAAAAAAAATTCAAAATCATGTGTATTCGCTGCAAGTATGGCTGATATTAATAAAGCATAATCAGTTAAAAAACACTCAAACCCAGAGATTAAAATATCAATACATTATTCCGAGTTTTTGGATATTTTTAATTGTAATAAAGCAGATTTATTGCCACCCTTATGAGGCAAAGGAATAGACCATGAAATAGAGATAGAAAAGATTGACGGGAAAGAAAGTACATTACCTTAGGGCCATTATATAATATATCGAGAGAAGAGTTGTTAGTGCTTCGTAAAACTCTCACAGAATTGCTTGACAAAGGGCTTATAAGAATCAGCAATTCACTTGCTGCAACATCAGTACTTTTCGTCAAGAAACCTGGGGGAGAACTAAAGTTTTGTGTTGATTATCAAGGACTAAATAGAATAACAAGAAAGGACCGCTATCCACTCCCATTAATCTATAAGACTCTTTGGGACAAAAGTAAAGCGAGATGGCTTACAAAACTTGATGTAAAAGCTGCTTTTCATAAAATAAGGATTTCAGATGGTGATGATTGGAAGACAGCTTTTCTGACTCGCTATGGTCTTCATGAATAGTTTGCTACTCCATTTGGACTTGCTAACGCCCCTAGCACATTTCAAAAGTATAACAATCGTATCTTGCGATAATACTTAGACAAATTTTGCTCTGCATATGTCGATGACATATTAATCTATTCAACAGGGAGTAAGTATGAATACCAGGAGCACGTCCGAAAGGTGTTACGACGCTTAAGAGAAGCGAGACTCCAGATTGACATCGACAAATGCGAATTCGAAACAAAGAAAATGAAGTGTCTGGGTTTTATGAAAGAAGCAGCATGTAGATAGCCGAGCCAGGAGTGACAGGCTAAGATTGCCATTCTACATAATACGCGAGATAGATGCATTGCCACTCGACCAAAAGGTCAGACCAGAATCATAGAACACTATGTATATCTCCACATATTTATTATACAAGATAACACAATCCTGAAATTATAAAGCGTCTTTCTAACATTATCAATACCTATGAATTATTAGTGTACTCATTAAGACAATTTATTCTCAGAAAAAATGGCAAATTCAATGGAGTCAGCATGAGTATATGAATACCGATCAAATATTAGTAGAGTTAATACCATCAGGTCTCTGGAACATTCCATGCCTAAAATCACCAGGAACATTAGTTGCTACAACTAGAGTTAAACTGGTTCGCGTAGGAAAAGTCTATGCAGTCCCGAAAGAAACACCTCAAGAAACACCTTCTAGAAAACCCGTCACAACCCTATCAGCTTTGAAAATCTCAGCATCTAACATCACCGCATATGATGGTAAATAACTTACACTTCATGCATTCTATTCACAGCTGGTAAATCAAATTAACAGTAATCAGAGCCAATTTCCAATGGGAATTGCAAAAAGCTCAGTTCGCTTACCAATGCTTGAGGCTAGGAGCTCTTACTATGATGGGATCCCTTTAAAATGCCTCGAGGACCCAAATATCTTATAAAAAATAAAGACCTTGGGTGAGTCCTTCTCGGCTTTAAAGCAAAAATACCAGAATCCTGGTCTGTGTGAGAAATCCACCCGTACTGTGGAGACTTAATATCAAAAAGGGATGTAGTTTCACGACTTCATTAAAATATTTGAAGATAATATGACAGATTTCACCTTCGGATGTCTTGATAAAGTCCATTGGAAGATTATGACAGAGCGCCGCTTGTCAACTAGGCTAAGAAATACTCTAGTAACAGCCCACGGTGTACCAAATGAATATCATGTTTTTGTCGCAGACCTCCCAGAAAAAGATGCGGCTTATCAAGAAATTAATTACACTTCAAAAATGGCAATCTCTCAATTATTACGAGTCCTTCAACGCCTAAATTCGCTGTAACTTTTCCTTCATCAAACAATTTCACCGTATCACAAGGAGAATTAGCGATAGACTTAGATTTATTATCACGTAAAAAGGGTCATGATGGTCGTTTAACTCGTCAAGTAGAAGATGCACGCCGGTCTTTAAGTCATTGCTATCGATGTAAAAAAAGTGACTATTTAGCAATAGATTGTGCTCTTGGAAAAATATCCGCTTTTCCAGTCTCTGCGGTTGAGCCCACCCCCCTTGAGTCTGAGTCGCTAAAAGATTAACTTCGGCAGATAGTCGCCTGTTGAAGTCGCTCACAATAGGTCATACGTTTTTATCAAAAATTCTCCTTTTTCTCGTCACATGTACATAAATGTTAAGATAGAAAAAAATGAAAATATAACTGCACTCGTTGACACTGGCGCCCTTGGTCTTTCATTTATATCAGAGTCTTTATCAAAACGTCTTATTTACCCCCTTGCCAAGTCTTATCCCAGCCTATTTCAATCACTGGATTCGAAGGAAAAAACAATGCCCTTGAAATAACCCATCAAATGTATCATCCTTTTTTTAAAATTGGAAATCACTCCGAAAAAAAAATCATCTCCTATATAACTAACCCATGTAAATACGATCTCAATTCTTGGTCCTCTATGGTTGGAAAAAAATGTAACCCTTTCATAGATTGGAAAGAGAACACGCGTTAACATTCAACTTACCTCAGCTACAAAAATTCGTTTCATTTGTCATCAAGCCGAAAAATTATGCTTTCGCACTCAGTCTTCTTGATTTGGATTTCTTACTCGATACATCTATGCAGAGTCTACCCTACCCATTGTAACAATTAGTCTGATACAAATGTTGTCATTCTAAAAGATGACGATCTCCAACGATTCTTCTCTAGACACTATTACGATTTTCTAGACGTTTTTTGATCGCAATCAGGCTAATGAGTTTCCACCCAATTATTCATGGGACAATTCTATTGGACTTACAACTGGTAAAATAGCCACTGGTTGCACGTCCATACTCTATGAATCATTGACTTTGAAATCTCGAGCTGCCGTCATGTGCTTCTTCGCTTGTACTTCTTGCTCTGCCGAGTTGGATTTTTAAATTCTCAACAATAAACTCGTCGACTCGTTTAGTGTTTAACGTCAGATCTTCAAAATCTAACCGTTCGAATCTTATAGATAGTGGACTAGGGTTACCCGCTTGATGAAAAGAGTATTCTGGGCCGGAACGTGGGTGTAAGCTGTGAACGGCTGAAAAAGGCGAGATTCATGTTGTTTGGGTATCAGGATTGTTTATTGCAAATTTAGCACAAGGCAAGAAGCGGACCCGGCCATTCGGTGTTAAGTTCACATAGGCTCGTAAATTTTGCGTAAGTCGAGAGTTCATACGTTCTATCTGACCATCAGTTTGTGAATGAAAGGCAGTCGAGAGTCAATCATCTATTTGTAGAAGTTTACACAACCACTTCCAAAATTCTGCAGTAAATTGCGAAACTCTATCTGATACTATTTTATCAGATAGCCCATGAAGTCGAAAAATGTCTCGATAAAACATGTAAGCTGCATGTCGAGTAGTAAATGGACCTGTTTAGTCATTCTGTCAAAAACTATAAACATTGCGGCAATTTTATTTTCCTCTCAGTCTATACTCCGTGGTGGATCTACTATATAATCCATCGGGATATGCTTCTATCGATGAGTTGCTATAGGAAGAGGCCATAGTAGGCCTTGATACTCTTTTCGAAATGGTTTCATTCGTGAGCAAGTATGAAAATTCCGGACATACTTCTTAGTTTGCCCTTGCATACCATGCCAGGAAAAGGATCGTTCGATTGAGGTATAAGTAGATGCAGCTCCTTGATGTCCTGCAGCTGGAGGATTATGGTACAGTCTGATAATCTCTGTTGTGATAATTTCGTCTGTATTGCTTCAAGGAAAAACTAATTTCCCTCGATAATACAGTAAACTTATATTCCAATGGCATTCTACTGACGAATAGTTCTTCACTCGAGATGTACTTCTGCCCTCTAATACCTCTACTACTTTCATTATTTCCTCATCCATTGAACTAGCTTTCCTGATTCTATCATTCATTGATCCAATCAGTTCGTCATCCTCGTTGTTTTCCATAGCTTTCTGACAAATTTCTATCTATCTCTTTGATTTCGCTTGTGAATAAGTCTATTTTCTTGGATTCTGAGAAGTTTTATCAACTGTTGTTCAAGAATATTTCTTTACCGCTCGAGCTCAGGTCTTCATTCTTTAAAAGCCTGGACGATTGCTAAATGCTCTTTGTCATTATATTTCGTAATAAAATTCCGCAGAACTCATTTTACGAAGGGGAGAAAAAAAAAAAAAAACAAAAAGCGACGGGCTTCCAAACCCAATTTCAAGTTTAGATGAAGAGCACCGCCTGTGCCTCGATCTGAGGCATCTGTTTCTGACCTAGCTGGACGATCCCAATCAAATTACTGAAACAAAACATTTCCTCTAAATATCTGATCACAACCATTGACCTCCTTCAAAGAATGTGGCTATAACAATTCGATCATGTCATGATTTCGTGAACAGATTAGACACTGACAATCGGTATATTACCATTCGAATATTCTGGAATGCAAGATTTCATTACTCGTGAATAGCATCATATAAAACGCTTTCGTAGAGAATAAGAATAAGTAAACTTTCTAAGCCCTTTCGAGGTTTCCAGACATTATTCCTTATATATAAATACCTGTATGTAGTTACACCACAATATAAGCTTGCTTTACCCCGTATTAATAAAATACATATCCTAATATAACTCCTTCGTCTTCGTCATCTAAGTTCCAAAATAACTCTTTTCACATTTCCCAAAATCCATCTCTTATTTTCTATTCTTCTATTTACAGCGCGATAACATGGGGAAAGAACTTTATTTTTTTTTTTGAAGGATTTATTTTAAGTACGAGTGTGGCATAGAGATGGCAAAAAAAAAAAAAAATTTTTTTTTTTTTTTTTTTTTTTTTTTTTAATAGATCTACATTTTTTCTTAAATTTTTAAATTTAAATTGTGATGTAAGCAACCTGATAAAATATTAAATAGTTGAATTTTTTTTCTGCTGTACAAGATAAATTCGCTTAAGCTAGCTCAAAGGTATCTATCTCACGGGCTATATCAAGCAACGCCATGAGCAAGCGGGGTAGATGAGAAGACCTCTCTTTGGTTATAGAAGCTCTGTTCCCGGTGGATTACATATGGATCAGAAAAACTTGGAAGAAAAAAAAAAAAAATATAATATAAATTAATGTAAAAAATTATCGACAGGTCTCGCTTGATCAAGGAAATTTTAAGGTTTATCGATTAGATGATGACCCCTATCGCAATTGGAAGGGGGTGTCTAGTCTATAAAATGAATGATTAATCGACTGTCGATCGATCTTAGTAATAAGGTTGGTTGGTTGGTTAGCACAAGCTTCCCGATACCCGGTACTTCAAATATATATATATATATATATATATGCCCTATTGTCATGGTAGGAATCGAAGGTGGGTCTTGGTGGGGGGCATTTCTCGCTTCAGGGATCATAGCCTGGTAGTGCAGAGCTAGGTAAACTCTAGTAATATTCTTAGCTTGGATCATTAAGGCGAATTTATACACAATTAATTCTCCATACAATTTCATAATTTTTCATCGTCTTATCCTCATCGTCGCACGTTTACTTGGTAATAACTTGGAAATTTCTAATCAATTAAAACTATCTTTGCGTCAAGAAGTTGGCTTCGTATTGCGTCGCGGCAATGTCACATCAAAGAAAAGAAAAGGTCGTTCGCCGATTTTATCTTCCGAAGATGTCGATGAGATAGACAATTTTGTCAAGTCATCATTAATAAATCGAAGAATGACATATCTCGAACTCGTCGCTGGTCTCTTTAGACGTTTAAGTGTCAGAGAGAGAGTTATTCAGAGTGAGCTTCGGAAAAGAGGTTATCAGCACCACCCTGCATACAAGAGACCTCTAGTATCTGAACAGACCAAGAGGGTTCGCCAAAAATGGGCCGAAGCCCACGTTCACTGGACTGTGGAGGACTAGATGTCCATACTTTGGACCGATAAAACTTGGGTGAAGAATCGTGAGCATTCTAGAGAATAGATCTCTAGAGAGGTGAATTTTTTGCTCTATAACATGTATTTTATTACAAGAGAATCGTGACTACGACTAGATAAAAACATGGTTACAAGGCTAGGAATAGTAAATTTTTTTTAAAAATTATTAATTCAATTGTTAACAACTGAGTCAATTAAAGAAGTTGAATTCATTTCTGAAATAGTTGAGGTTTGTGACTTCAATTGATAATTGCGACTCCTCGTAGCTTGATCTCTCTGATGATATGAAGAGACAATAGGAGCTCTTCTTTCTGGCAATTCTTCCCCTCTATCCATTGCAGCCCTACAAATTGAGGAAAAGTATTTGTTATATAACTACCAGGGTTTGTGGGAAGTTGGACAAAAAGTACCTGTTAATATAGTAGCAGAGACTACAGTGGATAAGATAAAGATGGTGCGTCTATTATATGTTGAATATGTAAGACTTGATAATATATTATTTACTTTTTAAGGAAACTTGGTTACATGAATGGACGAGACTATACCGCAATTATATTCACAATAATCTTCTCCAGCTATCACTTTCTTGCTACCAGAACCTTCTATCATGATCCTGAGATAACATCATTATTGTACTATTTTACGTTTCTATTTCGTTCTCTCTGTTTTCAAGAAGTTCCATCTGATACTTAAGCGTAACACAATATGAGCTAACCGATTAAGGTTAGGCCATATTCTCAGGATGAAACTATAATACCTTAGGCAGCCATTATGATGTCGGATATCGATATCACAACAGTATTGAAAAGCCAAAGTATTGTGTTTGAGCGGTCATATATAGAGAGAGTACTAACCTTGGATGAGGTTATAGTTAGATTTTAAGGAGATAATGTTTATGGCGTAAAGATAAGTTTGAACTGTATATCTAGATCTATCTCACTATCTTACTACTTGGAATTAATAGGAGATTCTACTCCTCTATATACACATAGCTAGTCTTTCTATTTCCTGCTAGAATATTCTATATTACATGATAGAATATTCTACACTCGCTACATTCACACCTATTCCTTTACTTGTGCCACATGTTACTATCTAAGATATAATTACACTAACCATAGTTGGTATAGTGTTATATGTCCTCTATAATTGCTTCTCTAACTGGCTATTGGGATCTACAGCACAACACAAAGTAACCGGTTAATATTTGTTTTGTCAATCTTAAAATGGGCATTGTCATCGGTTAAATATTTTATCAGTGCATCTTTTTCTGAGTGGCCATACACCTGCTTTGTCTTAATGGGGTATTTAATTTATAGATACCGTATGGTTGCAATGGTTTCGAAACTATATGACGAAGGTATGTATTCACCTGGCTATTGCTGAAACTCTAATTTTGAAGCATGAAAGTTTCTATCACCAACATTGTTTAAAGATCGAGCTTGGTCTACTTCAACTTGTGTAAATTTTCAGTGGTCTGGATAGCTACTGATCGATTGACTTGGGGAGTAGTTATGTGTGCTATGTTCAGATCCGCATCGATGTCGCAGCTCCCGCAGTTTATCTAAAAGTTCAATAGCTATTACAGAAAACAACCAGCCTGTTGTACGACTAGATGTACTGCGTTTTCTTTTCTGTGAACTGTTCCGTAGATGCTCTGCGGGTGGTGTTTTCCCAGCACGATCGCAACTATAGATAGCCCTTAGACGCTCACTATTCCTTATCTTTTTTGATCTTTCAGTTCTAAATGCATTGCGATGTTCTGTTGTCTAGGCTTGTATTGAAGTGTATAGCCCTTCTCTTGAACTAAAAACGGCTTCTGGAGAAAGCGGCATGGATATAGAAGAGAAAGGAGACATCACTAACGAGGAGTCAGGAAGTTGTAAAAACAATAGTGCTTGAGACGGAGACAGTGGCTGACTATTCATTGTAAAATATTCTATTCAGAGTCCTAGCGTACCCACACGATAGCCCATCATACGCAGCTGTTAAGCAACAAGTATACGTCGCTCGGAAGCAGATACTCACAGAATGGTGGCAAAAGCATTCTCCGATCAGATACAGAGAATTTGGTATAACTATCATTGCGCCAGGAAAGCGCCCAGCTGAACTGCAATTGTCAAGAAAAACAGTACATGTTTTAATTTCTGCAAGAACTAGACGTGGTGATTTCAAGTAATACCGTCAGAGATTCTAAAACGAAAATTACAATAGTTGCAGCTGTGGAGCGGACAAGTAACCTGGACACTTCTTTTTCTGTAGGGAGACAAGATCTTTAGTGAAGAAACAGGTGGGGAAAAAGGAAACAAAATGAAGCAATAACGTGGCTGTCAGGAACTTACTTAATTGGCGCAAAAGCCCTGGACAATGTTTTTAAGAAATTTTAATATAATTTTACAACAATTACCAAAATCTGTATCTTAGTAAACTTAGTTAGTCACGAGCATTTGTTGCAGCCAAAAGCTTTAGAAGCGCATCCTACGCCCGGCGGGAGGCTATAAGGCGGCTATTGGCAGATAGTTTTGCCGCGGACGTAAAATGTTTCAGATCATATCAAAAAAGTATTCACGTGATCGGGATTTCAGAGCAATGCGTTTGAGGGTCATTGAGAAACACGCGCAGCAATATGTCAGTCACGTAACAAAAGGAAAGAGAGAAAAAACCGTTTCGTGATTTATACCATGTAGTTTTTTTTTTTGAAACCTTTTTTTTTTTCACGTCAAGAGAAATAAAATGTTTTCTAGAAGAGTTGGTTTTTACAGAAGTTTGTCACGGGAGGATAATATCAGGGAAATTTAGTATGGCGTTTTTTCTGACACGGGGACAATCCTGTACCCTACCCTACTGCCACGGTATATTTTAGTATACCAGGATCTAAGCATTTCAGGTCTGGGTAGATCACTCCGAATCAAGTATCATCTTTCCTCTTTCTTTGAATAATGTTGAAAGTAGTTTTGAACGATTTTGACAGGGAAAGTTTTTATGATGCTTTTTCGGGACGTGAATTTTCCCACAGCATGCTCTTTTTTCAAGCTAAGTCAAGTAGGTTCTTAGACTCTTGTTGGCACGAATGAGGACTTTGTATCTCCTGAGCGGCTTTTATAATCTTCCGAACTTCATCGTGACGCTTCTCCTTTACCCTATACAGCCAGCCTTGAATGGGGGACCTTTAAGTAGTCTTCCATACAATTCCATAATTCCAGATTGAATTTGACCTAAATTGGGTGAGTAAGGAGCTATTCTCTTTGTGTGATGCGCCTCTCCCGAAAGTCTGCCTCCGTAGCTCTCGGTAAGTATTAAGTTGATTGTGGTGTCTGTTTCATCTTTTCGAAAGAATCTGTTAGGTGAGGAATGAATCGATTTAAATAATCGATTGGGTATAACTTGCGTATGATAATCGCAAAAAATAATAAGAAAAGATTATATTGATGATGAAAGACGGAGTGCAGGCGGTGCCAGAACTTAAGAAAGCCTTAGAAACCAGGCCAAATAATTTGGGTTTTTCTAGCCTCAAAACTAGCAGGATATCCCTGCATTAGAATTGGATTATTACTTAAGCGATATTTTGGCGCTATGTTATAGAATACCATGTAAGGTGTAAGTAAGGTACTACCACGGTACAATTTCACTGTAAATCAAAACGTTGATCGGCCTCGCTTCAGGGGCTATTCCTTGGCAGTAAAACTAAACAATATTTTAAGCCCGAATCGTAAGGCTATAGTGTGTATAAATCGCTTCGATCTCATTTTCATAACCCGGATTATACTTCGTCCTGACTCATGTCGAATATATTTCATTACAGAGCTAACCGGCAGTCCTATTGCTGTTGTATTTTTGTCTCTGTTTTAACATACGAAATTTTTGTGGCCTAAGCTATAAATTTGTCAGGAAATCAGATCTTAGAAGGTGTTCATGTTAATCGAAGAAAAACATACGTCGAACCTGCAACTGGCCTATTCAGACATCTAGGTGCTGGTGAGAAAGGTTATACGATGTGAGCTTCGAAAGAGAGGCTATCGGCGGCATCCTGCCAACTAGAAACCTCATTGTCTGAACAAATTAGGAGAAAGCGTAGATGATGGACCGAAGCTTGGATGGAAATTTATTCAATTTTCGTTGAATGCAACTCTCTGTTTTGGTTTCTTTCAGACCTTTCAATATTTAACTCCTTGCTTGTAGGTTTTAATAAAGACGCTGCATAAAATTTAAAGTGGTAAAACTCAGGTGTACCGGCTTGTTGATGAAGAAGGATAGTGTCTAGGACTGCCCGATAACTTAGGCCATTTTCTTCAGCTAGCTCGAAGATTAATTCGGACATTATGTTGTCTCTGGAGCGAGCGGGGCCTTACCCCCACTATTCACAAGCTATCCACGGAATACTGACTTATACACAAGAATATTCGGGAATACTATGGCTTTGGCTACTGGCTATATGCCGCACTCTATAGTAGGCAGACCTTGTCTAGACCCCCTTTTAAATTTGGATTTATTTTAAACACTATATTCATATGTTCGACTGTTTAAACCTCTATCTAGTACTGTACCCCTTCTCTACTCAAGTTCCTTCAACGCTATACTTTTAGTCAAAATTGCCATCAAGGCTCACTTCATAAGATCATGAGAAAATAAATAAAAAGTTGGTTTGAAAAAGATTGTTTGAGTTAGGTATACGTCAAGTATATAATCTTCTGCCCCGATTTAATCGAGTCCAATTGATACTGTCCGACTTGACACCCAACAATTTACCTTCGGAATCCGATAATTCCTTAATCTTGTTTAATTGAGCAATCTCCTTTTCACATGGTACGAGTTGATACCACTTCCTCTTGATCTGTACCCATTTGAGCATAAAGTCCTGATGATCTAAGAGATTCTGAAATTTTAGAGCGACACCCTTTGGTAAGTAACTCTCCAGAGTCGCTAAATGAGAGGCTATGCGATCGGGCTCGGAAATTGGCCCCCGAGAAACAGGCGGTAGTTGGATTTGAGCATTCTGGATGTTTGGAAATAGTCTTAAAAGGTTATGAATAGCGGACCCAACTTGAGATGCATTCTTAAAGCTACCGGTGATTCGAAGACAAGAAAGTCGAGCGCGAACTTCTGGCTCAATTTCGGTCATCAGCTTCGAGATAGTTGTATCATGCGGGCATTCAATCAGACGAATCGCCTTTGAATTCCAGGAACGAGGAGAATCTGGAACTTGTTGGGCGAGACTTGAAACAAAAGGAATTTTTTTACGGATAGTCTATAGTTAACTTAGTATTGGTTTCTCGACATCTGGAAATTTCCTCCAATCTTAATAGTATTCCCACCCTTCCACCGAAGAGGAACACATATGATGAAGACAGATTTCAGTTACTCACTGGTTTTAAACGGTGTTTTGCACATTCCTCACAAAACACAGAATCTAAATCAATTTCCCACCATCTATCTTCGCCTGAAAGATATAAAAGTTCGCGCAAATCCAGCGTATCTTGGCGGTTGAGTGGTACATTAGTATTCCGGATAAGCAGTGGAAAAGGACGAGATGTAGAAGCCAAGTGAGCCAGTATCTTGGAACGTGTCTGAGGGGAGTATCCGGAGGATTCCTGAGATGATATTGAAGGTGCTTCTTCAAGAAAAAAAAAATGTTAGACTCATCATTATTATCTCTATGATGTTGAAGGAAAAAGCATAAAACACCAGAGAAATGATTACGTACTTTTTATTCGAGCAGCTTCCAAAGAGACCTCAATAGTCCGAGGATTGATTTGGTATTTGGTATTGTGATAAGACTGGTACGAGGAATGAGGGAAGGTTTGATGCGACTGCAAAGAAATCATGGTGTCTTTCTAGCTTTCTTTCGAGGATGTCTCGGAAGGAGAGGAAGAAAGAAGTCGTATGAAAGCTGTAAATATACAATTGGGGAAGAATGAGATAAAATATAATATAAGAAAATAACGATTAGAATATTTCAAAACTGATGGTTGGTGTCCAACATGAAAAGACTGTAGACGAAGAGAGGTGAGTAGACGACGCTCCACATAAGTAATCAGAATACCGCCGAATAAAAATCTATTAAATGAGTATACAATACAAGAGGATTACCTGAAAAGGGAAGTTATTCTTGGCATGAGCAGCAAATGTCGAAATAGGAAAGGGATTTATTTTAGGCAAGATCAAAAAGCGAAATAGAAGTAGGCAGCTTAACGTGGCTCATGCGTATGTGTGGCTTATCAGCTGATGCTAGGGTGGGAGAGGGGAAACGGAGCAATCCGACGAAAATTATAAAATGGTTATCTAGAAATACATTCGAAGGGAAGAAAAAGGCTGTAGTGCAATTAAAACAATACCAAAATACAAATTGAGGGAAGTATTTTCAATGTATTTGAATGTTGGGAAAGCGGGCCGGGGGGGGGGGGGGGGGGAAAGTAGGTTAGACACAA
>QVIK01000186.1:58881-74722 GCA_003957845.1 Oidium heveae
TCCGATCTGGGTGGGAAAGTAGGTTAGACACAACCAAGTTTGAGCGGCCGGGATGATGACAACGACGGGGGGTGGGTTGGAGCAGGGAAAAAGGAAAGGGACAGGGACTGCGATCGAGGGCGTATGCTCAGTCCGTGCCGTGCATCACACACAGTCCACCCAGCCTAGGGCGGCTACCACTGTGCGTTCCAGGGTCTTCCAGAAAACCACTTGCTTAGTCAAAGTGAGAAAAACAGCTGAGGGATTGAGGGAAGATGCAAAAGTCTAATTTCAACAAAAACTAAGAGGCAGATGGGGTGGCACATCAACAGAACATTGCCAATAGAAAAAAACAATCCTCTCAGTATGAGTGAAACAGTCGCTGCCGTGTTGTGGTCGAGGGAGGAAGACAGACAGACAGACAGACAGACAGACAGACAGACAGACAGACAGACAGACAGACAGACAGAATGAAAGAAAGAAAGAAAGAAAGAAAGAAAGTAAGAAAGAAAGAATACAGAGGAGAGATTGAGCGGGGATAATCGCGAGTCTGCAGGAACTATGTTGTGAGATGTGAAGCAACTCAGCCAGTCCGCTCGTTGGTCGCGTTACGAAGCAAACGATGTTTGTCTAATATATCATTCCTCGGAAGATGTTTCCTCCTTCTTTCCCAATCCAAAGGAAACAAAACGAGGTTGCTTCTTCAGCCGCGTAAACCCATTACAAAGCAGTAATAATTAATTAATTAAATAATCAATCAATTAATCAATTCCTCTCCCTTCACTCCAAAGGGTGAGTGGCTGGTTTACGATAGACAGATCCAAGTAAAACAAACGGTCTGATCGAATTCAAACTTTCATTACTAATCCATTGATTATCTCGTTTTGGGTGTTTCCAAAAAAAATATATATTAATAATTTCGGAGGTCACGTAATCTGAATATGTATGAAACGCAAATTGCAATCCAAACACTTACTTTTTCATTTGGAATTTGGGAGTGGAGGAAGGTAATAGGTGAAACAGATTGCTTGTATATTCTCGTTGCTAAGTAATTATAAATAAACTGTCCCTCGCCCTCGCCTTCACCCCTCGGAATGCGAGAAACAATCTTGATGTTGTGGTTATATAAGTTTTTCAAGCAGCGCTGATTGACTTAATAACGTCCTTCAGTAATTTCCAATGTCATAGATCCATTTCATACTGAGTTGTGCGGAGGGAATACGATGTGAAAATGAATATACGACACGACTTCTTAATTTCTTTCTCAGATAAAGTGGGTGGTAGCAGGAAAAAGTCATCGATGGGGAGAAAATAGTTGTCAATGACTTTTTATTCCTTCACAAATTGGCAGCGAAATGTTTTCTTTTTTTATTAGCGAATCGCGGCTATCCTTAACGTATTAGCGTACTTGCATTAGGTTTCAGCTTTCCCGACAGATCGCTCGATCACAAATCGCTGTAGGGGAGATTCAATCTGCACGACCTATCTCCCTGGCAAATTTTAATGCTTGCTCCCACTCCCAACGTCTAGTCCGGGATATCATTGATCCCAAAAATTAACCGCGATTATAAACCTGTAACTTGAAGATCCCATTTCCAGATTTATCAACATCCAAAAGCCGTACATCCAAATCCTAGATAGATATCCCAACCTCTCAGCTATTCTTCACACCACAAATATTAATAGAGAACGGTGCATAACGATTTCAGATATGATAAGCCAAAGCAACTAACTCATTGTTGGATAGTATCATTGCTGAGAACTTGTGCCAGTACAGATAGAAGGCCCTAGAATTACACGTCATATTCTAATCAAGATACCTGCACTGACAAAGCTGGTCAAATTGAGATTCCCAGAAAACTCTCAAATGAGATTGAATATGGAGAGTGATTGAAGATAGATAGCACCGTCAAATGGAGCAATAGGAGAGAGTCAGACCCTTATAGTACAACAAATACGATATAAATGGACGGAAACTTACTATTTTTTAATTTTCAGGATTAAAGCGTAGTTAAACTTCGGCAGAGGGTGAATACTATCCATAAGGCCATCAAAAAGATAAATAATGAGTCAGTGATGGTTATTATGTCTTATCTCACTAAACATATTCCTGACTCATATTCCTATTCGACCAAGTAACGACTATCGCCTTTCGTGAGAGAATGGCTCGAAAAGAGATATGAAATCCCACCGTGATCGGAATATCTGCTAGACTGTATTACGCCCAGATGATATGACACTAGACGTATTGAAATCCGGAATTCCTTCGGAACATAACTCACCAATTCAAGTGTAGGAGGTTAGATAATTATCCTACTTTAATCCACAATGCGATGAGAATCAGGTCTTGTTAGACGAGAGGGATAATTTACCAGGACTTTTATAAACACCAATTCGCAAAGTTAAAGAACCGCGCCCAACATAGCCCTGTTTGTAGAGAAAGTTTAACCGAATAAGTTACATTAATTACACCTAAAGATGAGTCAGGCAAAATATAAAATCAAATCTTGAAAAGCTCAATAAAGGCGCAGAGTTAATTACATCTACATCTAATATATCTACCACAAAAGAATGGTATGTTGAAAGTCGCCATCAGCTTTATTTTTTCTGCACCTCTTGGCAACTAAGTACTCCGAGCAAATACCCTTCGCTTCTTTACTTGGATTCAACGTATAACATCTGCCTAGCGCTCGATGATATCAGCCGAAAGGTGTATTCTCATACCATTGTAGCTACGCACTCCAAACCATGCTGTGGAATGTCTGTAGCCTTCATGTTAACCAGCGCTGAAACCAGAAACCTTCAGGAATGCTGGCTTAAGTGATTGAAGGTGAATGCTAGACTGTCTAAGTCACTCACACTCAGTTGTAATTTGGCAGACCTGCATCTTCATGATGCAATCTAATACCCCTGCATAAATACTAGTATGACTTACATGATGTTGAAACACTACCTCGCTTAGCTGCAGTTGATTTCATAGCGTTGGCCCTTTGCGGCAACCTACTAGTTACAACGAGCAATATTCATTCACAGAAATTTAAGTTGGTGACATTGACTCAGTTACCAAGAAGGGTTTATTGATAAGTACAACTCATTATCATACGCATATAGTGGGACATGAGCAGTTTACCCAAATATCTGATTATGTCCTATCAGGTGAACACTCGTCAAAATAATAGGATTTCTTTACCTTCAAGAGTAACAGTTTTAACTTACTACTATCCCTGAAACTCAACGGTATTTTATGGACATATCGCTTATATTTTAATACCCAGTCACCTTTCTTTTTGTCCTCAACCGTGTTCAAGAATCAGAGACTATCACTGGCAATGTTTTGTGCATGAACATGCTATACAAGAAAACTAAATGATCTAACATCTAGGAAGATAGTTGTTGATGATATTATCAACTTACTCCGAAAAAAAAAAATCATGCTGGAGCTTATTGAGGTCTATGAAAGGTATCAGTAAACATAAGACTAAAAAGAACGGCTGGGCTATCTTGTTCCTTTGTAGACGGGTCAACCTGGAAGATATAGCTAAGGAACTGCATAATATTTTGTCATTTCAGTGTTTATGGATATTCTTAACTAATATTATTTAGGGGATGGAAGAGATCGATTTTTGGTAGAGACATGACAAATCAAGTTAAAGACCCTATATCTGAAGTCTATCAGAAGGTAGTGATCAGAGTTTCTAGTCTTTGAGCTTTTGAGGGAAGCATTGCCTGACCTTATGCTGGTTGTAGCTGGTGCTACCAATAAACCTGGTACTTGACGAATGTGTCAGGATGAGATCTCTCGGTCAAATAATGATAATGCTATATTTTTTAAGACGCAGAAAATTATATCACACGTCTGTCTCGGCCAGTTATTAGTGAGGAATTGGAAAAGGCAACACTTTCCAAGTCCTTCACGAGGGTAAATGTTAACTACACTGTTTCCTTGAATCATGGTAGTAGTATATCAAGATGTATTTGCATGTAGATTGCGAACGACTGTTTGGTTTGTAAGCATAAATTTGCGGTCGAACGGCTTCTTAGATATACATTTCTCTAAAACTCAGTAGCGGTGAAGAACCTTAGGTGATCTTCTCACAATTATCAGACTTTTTGGCTTTATCCTTCACTGAAGGCTTTGGGGACCTATCAATTGTAGATAATTTAGAGATCTCACAGTAGGTTAAATTTATGGTTGCAGATTTTGATACAATTCCGCCACACAAGAAAGATTTTTTGAGATATGGTCACAGACCATTAGTCTGCTCTTAATCAATCTTAAAAACGAAGCGAGGTTTCTCTTTCACGAAAAAAAAAATAAAGAGAGAAACTTTTTAATGCCTAATATATATTATAACTTATCATAAATTATTATTTGGTTTTAGGCCAGTCAGACTTAAAATCAGTTCTTATACAACTTCAGTTCTATCCAAATAGAAAGGAACCCAATTTCAAGTCTGACCATATCTTTTGGACTGAAGTTTTATTGAATAACTCCAGTTTATGTTTTGGGCCTTCAATTAATCAAGTTCAAATCAGACTTACACAAAATCGAGTGACTCTACTCTTAGTCCAGTTCGATTTTCAATCGTCCAACGCCTGTAAATGGTTTAAAAGGGCCATTTTTCCTCAAAGCTTGGTCTAAAATGACTGACTCATTGATTACTATTCCAATTTTTTTAGAAAAAAGAAAAAGTTGTCTCATAAGGCGTGAATTAAAATTAATGTCCGGGCTGAGGATAAGGAGGGGGTGAAAAGTGAGGTGATGCATGATAAGAAATTTTTCTAAATTCTACTTTCCTAAAGAGTTTCTAACTATTGAAAAAATTTTTCCTAAATGATTCAGATTTTCCCCCGATTAATTAATCGATCACATGTGATAAGCGCGATTATGAATTGTGATCACCCTGAATAGCCATGCCTTTAAATAAATGGATTTTCCTGGTAATTCCCACTTAAATACCCAAGAGTATTACCGAAGAGCCGAAATCTACTTACCAAAATTTATAATGAAGTCATTTGCATTTCTAAGAATAAAATTTTATCTTCTCTATAGTCTCTATTACATATCAGAAAAACAAGCGGGGTCAAAACCCCAACTCTGAGATATCTGATTGGCAGAACATCAATTTTACAATATTTCATTGGACAAATTCTTCTTGGCAGAATTAAACCGAAATAGGAGAGCCGCTACGCGCACACCTAGTGATCCATAAATAGGTCTATGCCAATGACACCCTACATTGATTTCATCTGGATCATTTCATTGGCCAATCTAAATTCCTAACCAATTACAAGATGTAAATTCTCTGGGGCACGACACGTGCGTGACAGCGGCGGATGGACCCTGTATACCAATGGATTCGTAAATAGGGTTTACACCCATAGCTGTGCTACACTTCTCGGTAAAATACTTATTTTTTTTCTTTTTTCTTTATCGACCCTTTCCATTTAGAAACCAATCTTGTTCCGTCATCCACACGAAGTCCGTAGGGAAGGAGTAATTATGCTGTATGGGCCGAGCATTTAAAACTGTGCTCTCGTTCGGTTTTTTTGCATCAATGGTTGGCTGCTGGCTTCCGTTGCTACTACGTCATTATTGATTGATTGGAAAATGGTTTTTTTTGGTTTTTCAATCATGAAATGTCCAAGTCTGTTTCGTTCAAATTTTTTTTTTCTTTTGGGATATTTTAATGGATTAAAGTTAAACTAATGTCGGCTATCGTGCGGGGAAAAAGGCCGGCCATATGGCTCGCGCAACGAAAAAGAAGCAAAAAACTTTTCATTAAAGCACTCATCGTGAGCCCTCTGTGTTTGTGTTAACTAATGCCTCTCAACTGGCCAGCCAGCAGACCTAGTGAGTGGATGGAGAATTGGATCTCGGCGTTCAAGTTGTGACGATAAAGTACAAGGAGTTCCTGAAAACATGTTGTCTACGTTTCGGATCTAGATTTTCATATAGAGTATAGGGTATAGATGGAGGGTTTATGAAGTTATATATGGAGTCTAGAAAAATATATCTTTAATGATCATAGTTATGTCCTAAGTTTACAGGTTGACTTTTTCAATTGGTATTCGCGTAAATTTAAGTGTTAGTAATCGAGCGGACGGCCATGTAATCAAGTTTGACCAGGTGATGTGGGAGTCAATGAGAGGAATATAGGGGTCAATCAAGGAGATTGGCGGTCATGCGGCAGGGTAGTCAAAAATCGCCTAATTAGGCAAAAATGGGTGGTCAACCGAGAGAAATGAGGGAGCCGATCTATTGACCCTGATTTTTCGACTTTGATTAGGTCTAACATACAACTAACTTGATTAGGAAGCGATATTCACATTAAGTGAAAATTTTGGTTAAGTTGCCTGATTAGGAAATAGCTGGATCATGAGTTTGGGAAAACACTAGAATTATCACCACGGCAACTGTACATAACTAATTGTAACATTTAACGGTAGGAGTTTCAGTACATATAGTACATTTATGTCTGTAAACAGCCTCAAGAATGCTAGGCATGACAAACAAATCGACATAGTTAAAATTGCATTCAAAAAATAGACTTTTAGCAATCGATGATTAAAATTCATAAATGAAAACTATTACAATTCTAACCAGCAGTAACAACAGAAGCCAAGTGGTTGTCACGGGATCAACAGGCCTAGTTGAGCTAGCGCCTCGCTTAATCGCTTATAAAGATTTATTACGTAAAATATTCCTCTCACTCCTCATTATCACACATCACAGTTATATCCTCAATTCCTTAAAACTTGACCCTGTGATCCATAATACTCACCGTGAAATTTTGTACGATACTAAATCATGCCCTGTTGCAATAAGAACACATGAAACTAAATAATTATTTCCCAAGTCCTGATGTCAGACTACGGCTCGGCTCTATCATCCCGAGTTTCCTTAGTGAATAAATATATATATATATATATATATATATATATATATATATTTGCTCATCATTATTTTAAAAGAAAAAAGAAAAAAAAAGAATCAGTAATTCAGGATGGCAACCGATCTCCAGGCTCAACTCATCGCCGCATTTTAGCAAATTTGGTTAAACCTAGCCGCTGCCACTAGAGGGCATCATTTTCCTGATGACTCGAATCCAAATCCTGCACTCAGCTCCATTGCCTCAACTATTGACAGTCCTGAGAAAAAGATGTTTTGTAGTTTGCTCGGCTCTTTTGACATTAAATTCGGTGAAATGAAAGCGTAGTTAGATTCTCTTAATAAAAAGAACTCTAGATCTGCATCAGATCTGGCACATACTCAAGGACAAGTTGCGGAACTTAGTAAAGCAATTAGTCTTGCTCAAAAAGAAATCATACATCTAAATCAGTCATCTTCCTTCGAAAGTCAGCAACTTGAAGCCCGCTTGCTAGGCATTAGTAATTTAAACTCCAAACTATCCCAGGCTAACCTAGAGCAATCAAGTGATAATGATAAAATAGCCAAAATAAATGATAAAGTCTCAATTCTTCAATCCGAGTATAACAAACCCAAAGCCTCGAATAATTCTAATGATACAAAAAGCTCTAAAGTCAATGACGTGACGTGACGTATACGAAAGTTGGAAGGTTCAAATACAACAAATACTCCTGGTAGATGAAGATTGCTTTCTTGGTTCCTTTCACATAATATACTATATCACAAGTCAACTCCCAGGAAAAGTCTGGCTAGCTGTTCAGGACGGAGTTCGTATAATCAACTCTTACCCTAATGATCCCCAAAATGGCCCTGGAGAACATCAATAGACTTGTGGCAAACGCTAGATTGACGTTATATTCTTTTGGATAGCACTTAGACTGCTAAAAATACTCTAGATACTATAATTCAAGGAAAGTCTGCTTGTGGTGACTTTAAAGCAGATTTTGATAACCTGACCGAAATGGCAAAATATGATGATAGAAGTAAAGTCGATATGCTTCGCAAGCGTCTTAATAAAAGGATCACTGGTATGATTGATAACCAGGTAGACCTCCCTACTTCTAATAACTATATTGGTTGGTGCGAAATGATAAATACCATCGCCTGGAATCTACAACAACAGGAACATATTGCGATGCTGCAAGCCCCAAGCAGTATCACCCACCTAAATGATGCTAACGAGCATAACCAAAATTTCGAATACGATGATTCTACAGTCTTGAGCCGCATGAGGCTTTCAACTGCTGAAAAGAATTACCGAATGGAAAATGGGTTATGTGTTGCCTGCGGTAATAGGGGCCACATAGCCAAAGATCATCATCGAAAGATTATTCCTATTCTAATTCCTAAACGTTCTATAAATCAGGCAGCCTCTCACGGAAAAGATAGGAGCAATCGACCATCACCTAACCAACACTTTCTACCGAACCAAAAAATTATGCCACCTTATAATTCCCAGTCTCTTCCAGCTATTAATTTGAAATATCCTCCCATGCAATTTTTTCCTTATCCAATACCATATAACTTTCCTCCATCACATCTTCAACCTTTACCCACAACACGCCTTCGCGCAATAGAGGATAATTACAATTTTATATAAGATAATGGAGTTTAGACGCCTACGCTTGATAAACCGACATCTCTAGATAAAGATGAGTTAAAAGGCCAACCCCTGTCTTAAGTCGCTTTCAGGGGTTAAACTATTATGAAGATGAAGATAAATCTGGTCTTGCTGTATTATTAGACAATTCTCCATTACAGATATGCTCTACGAGCTCAAAAATTTTATACTTCTAGACTCTGATCTTTCCCATCCGCGCACTCAAAATCCTGTAAAATCCCGAATAATCAGTCTCGTTGACAGTGGTTGTACCGCTGTAGCATTCGCTGACAGCAATTCTGTTGCTAAGAAATTCGGAATTGAAACTAAACCTCTTATAAGCCCAAGCTCTGTACGTCTAACTGACGGTACTACAAAAGCCACCGTAACCCAGAATTTCACCTACATTTGTATCTCGGCCACAACTCAGAAATCCTCTTCTACTTTTTACAGGCCTTAGTGAGAGTAATCCTATCATTCTTGGTTTGCCTTGGCTGAAATTGCATAATCCTACATGTGATTGGAACTCATTGACACTCATCTTTCAGTTTTATTATTGTTAATATAATTGTCTGCCGTAGAAAAATTTACACCCAGGCTCATCTTCTCTTCCCTCAAAATAGACAATGCTCCCTTCACCGGAACCTGAACAGACTACCCCCAATTACGCATAACTTATTTCAAACCACTAGCAAAAAAAATATTATCAGTAATCAAATTAGCTCTTCTACCAAGACTTGTTCACATGAGCTCGATCCTATAGAGTCTCTGCGTCGCAAAGTTGACCAGAATGATATCGTCAAGTTCCTAAAAAATAAGCCTGAATTATCAATTCAAAATTTAATACAAAAGTTGCCGTTAGAATTCCACCAGTATGCAAAGTATTTCCTACCTAATAATACTAATACTTTGCCCCCATACTATCTATGGAATCACACAAATTGAAAGAATTCCCGGATAACAAGCCCCTCAATACAAAAATAGGCCATTTTTTTCAGCTGAGCTTCTTTGCATTAAAAAAATGGATCGATGAGATGTTGAGGAAAGGTTTTATACGTGAATCTTCATCACCAGCCGCTGCCCCTCTTCTCCTCGCTACTAAACCCACTTGGGACGTCCAGGTCTGCCAGGATTATCGAGGTCTTAATAATGTTACTGTGAAAAATAGATATCCTTTGGCCTCCGACCTGGGAGACGCAAGATTCAATATCAGGCGCAAAATACTTTACCAAATTAGATGTCATTGCTGCGTTTAATTGTATCCGAATTGCAGAAGGGGTATGAGAAGATGACAGCGTTCACCACTCATTTTGGATTATTTGGAATGTTAGTCAGATTATTTGGCTTATGTAACGATCCTGAAACGATTCAAAACTATATTAATCATGTTCTCTATGATGCGCTCGACCAATACTGTACTACTTACTTGGATGAAATTTTGATCTACTCTAGGACATGAGAGAAATATGCTTAGCATGTTTATGAAATATTACTCCGACTTGGTGAAGCAGGTTTACAAATCGATATCTCCAAATCTGAGTTCTATGCGAAAAAAACTAAGTACCTCGGGCTGGTTATCTCCACTGAAGGATTAAGCATGAATCAAAATAAAGTAAAGGCAGTATTAGATTGGAAAGAACCATCAAGTGTTAAAGAATTGCAACAATTTCTTGGCGTTTCAAACTTTTCTAGATGATTTAAACGAGGATATTCAGGTATAATTGAACCGTTGACATGGTTTTTACAGAAAATAATCCTTGGGTATGGTCTTTAGACCCGATGGATGCTTTTGCCAAAATTAAGAGTTCTTTCACTCAGACACCAGTCTTAGCTTATTTTGATTATCACAAACATACCGTTTTTGAAACCGATGCTTCCAATTAGGCTTCAGGAGGCGTTCTACTTCAGAAAGATAGCAATCGTGTGCTCCATCCCGTGGCGTTCTTTTCGTCAAAATATAGTCCCGCTGAATCTAACAATGAAATTTACGATAAGGAGCTTCTGGCCATCATAAAGGGCTTAAAAAAATAGCGTCCAAATTTATCAGGTGCTCAAGAATCTTTCGAAATAATCACTGATCATAAAAAATTACAAACTTTCCTAGCAGCAAAACAACTTTACCAGCGTCAAGTACGACGGTCGGAGTTTTTATCCCAATTTAACTATTTGATAACTTACCGCCCAGGATCAAAAGCATTAATTCCTGATACTTTAAGTTGCATACCAGGACTCAAGCCAGCAGATGATTCCGACGAGCGTTTTAGACACTAATTCCATTTATTAATTTCCGAAAATAAAATCCATCAAAACCTACCGCAAGATAAATACTTTGACTCATTGCACTATATATCCCACGAACCTACTCTTATCGATATTATCAAGGATGTTTACAGAGATAGCGAAATCGCTAACACAATGATTAATTATTTATTGAACTCATCTAAGCGGCTGTGGCCAAGATCCCTAAGATCTCTACTTTGGAGAGATAAAATTAAGTTTAAAAAGAAAAATGGCCCATATACTTTAGGGATCGGCTTTTTATACCAGACCATGAAAATCTGCGATTTGAAATTGTTCACCGTACTCACTCCTCTGTTCGGGTATAAATTTGAACTTGTTTTAGAGGACTTATTGGTGGCCTCAGATAAGTCAATTTGTAGCTAATTCTATCAAAGGATCCGCTCTTTGCTTTCGTACAAAATCTCCTCGTTCCTCACCACCTGGCTTCCTTAAGCCACTTAAAATTCCTCTCCGCACATGGGCTAATATCTCAAGGGACCATATTTTTGATTTACCGTCATGTAACCGTGGGGGTAAGATCTTTCATCATATTTTAGTTATGGTAGATCGATTGTCTAAAATGCGGCACTTTATTCCTACCATGTTCCTAGGTACGGAAGAACTTGTAGAATTTTTTATCAAAGAGGTTTACAAACTTGACGGTGCTCCAAACTCCCGTCGTCTCAGATCGCGGCTCTACCTTTGTCTCGGATTTTTGGCGTAGATTAAATACCCGACTATCAAGTCACCCTACTACCGGGATATGAGACATCAAAGGATGTCCTTTCTACCAAAACCATCGAAGATTCTGTCTCGGGCTTACTATCAGATTCTGATATTTATGAATCTTTTCAAGAATCTCGTGAGGGTAACCAACTTGCTTCTATAGAAGTTGAGACTCCAATATCATTAAACCGCCCGGAGCTGAAAAGCAAGATAAAATATTTAATGGACTAAGTCGATAAACGGGACGCTCATGGCAACAAAAAACTCATGGAGAAATTCGAGAATATATTGTCAGGGCCACTGAGATTTCACGATGATCTTAAGCAGCTCCACAATCGACAAACCATGCCACACTCATAGTCTCCCAAAAAAAGTTCTGCAATAATGTATGATAAATTATGTGAATAATCTTCGCCGTAAGCCCCTTATTTAGAGTCAGAACTATTTAACGAGATTTTGTAGGTTAATCCAGCTTAAATTATTTCAATCAGTCCGTTCTAAAGGGTTTACATCTTTCTGAATCCTTGAAATTTATAGAATTGTGACTGCTTAAACAATACTTTTAGATGATTTTTTGAGAAGGACACTGTTAAGACTTGTTTAAACATAATTATTAACTAAAATACAAAGTTGTTCCAAGTGGAACATATGTGCTGCATGTAGTAAGGTTATATTTAGTTCAAGAGCTTTTTACACACCAATCTTCTTACTTATTTCTCAAGGTCTGTAGATTTTTTCCCAAATGCCAATTGGTGGCAGTTACATGACTACCCAATATCCCACCTTAATCTGAGTATGTTGCGTGAGAAAATTATTAGCCTATCGCTTACCAAGCCTCTAATCTCGAGTATTTTTGCAGCCATTTTTCGAGCTCGAATATGAGAAGGCGCTTCTTTTGGTACAGTCCAGTTAAAGTATTAATCGGACTGAGTAGTCTTGTTGCTCCTTGAATTGGATAAGCGGTGTAGAACTTCTGCACCGGTACGACCGGGTAGGGGGTTGTTATTTTTCAGTTACCCTATTGTTAGGGGCGGAAAAAGGAACATCAAATTCTGCGGCTGCAACTTTGTACGTAGAAAATTTACTATTTTTAAAAGGTGCGTTGGCATTTCGGAGTTTCAACTCCTAAGCAGCTTTTTGTGTGGAAAAAAAAAGCTTAGGGTAATTCCTGGTTTCTGGTTCTTGTATGGTGAATTTAATATATATATTTGATAGGCGTTGAGGTTAGCAAGAAGTGTCAGAGAGTGTGTATATCCGAAAAGGGGGTGCGTGAATTAATATGGGATTAAATGTTATCGCTTTTTCGTCAGGAATTCAAATGGGCATACCATCAAATCTCTGGGGTTTTGACAGGTTTTACAGGACCCATAAATTAAGGTGCACAGCGCATTTTGGATGTACTCTATATCAAATAAATGTCTATGAGATTTGGAGCTGCGCATGTAGAATTATATTCGCCCAATGAACCCGTGCACTTGCTCAAAAAGATTTGTTCGCCTAGTTGATGCAGAAACCCACATTAATAATTTATCTTATAGATATAGATACCTACACAAGGTAGGATTTTATCTGACTATGAGAGTGGACCGGTGCAGAGCTAGAAAAATCAAAAAAATACAATCTTGTTTGGTGTGTGTGTGGAAACAATAAGAATCAAAAAATATTTTTGATCTCGAAACGTGGTAAACGAAGCGCTGTAGTAGGAAAAATCCGGGAATAAACAGAATACCTTGTTTAAGAGTTTACACTTATGTCATTCAAAGCCAGACGGCAACCACTCTCTGGTCAGATAAAAACAACACCAAGTAGTAAAGCAAATACCTCCAAGTCAACTTTACCTTCTGGTGTCCGTCCGTCTCCTCTTGATGGACGCCCCGTAACTTCAACCGGAACACGATCCTTAGATTACTTGCTCGCCGGCCATGTCGGCCTTGCTCTCGGTAATTTATTGCTAATAGAAGAAACGGGTACGACAGATTTCGCTGGCTGTTCATTGAAATACTATGCAGCTGAAGGTGTGGTTCAAGGACATCTAGTTCATGTTCTTGGCTTAAATGAAGTATGGGGAACAGAACTACCGGGCATTGCGGCCGAAATAAAAACTTCTAAAGTATCTGAAACGGCATCTATTGACAAAATGAAGATTGCATGGCGATATGAGCGACTAGGAGAATTTGGTGCTGAAGTCAAAGGTTTGAGTGCTTGTCTTTGAATTTCAAAGACTTCTTAAATTTGATACACAAATCGCTAATTCTAGATAGAAAGATTAGTGGCACCTCAGGGTAATTCGTCAGCATCTATTTTCTGCCATGATTTTGATCTGAGTAAACGTTTACCAATATCTAATTATTCAAATATCAAATTTGTACCTACGCCTAATATCAAGGATTTCAATTGTTCCACCTCACCTTTCTCCTTTTTCCTATCTCATCTAGTGTCACAATTAAAAAACTCCTCATCTGATACTATTCACAGAGTAGTCATTCCAAGTCTCTTATCGCCACTTTTTTATCCAGCTGAATTCTGTAATCCGCAGAACATCTTGCAGTTCTTCCATGCCTTACGAGCGCTCCTCCGAAAATATAGTTCTCAAATTACAGCTATCATAACAATCCCTCTTTCTCTCTATCCTAGAGACACAGGGTTAACACGATGGATGGAGCTTCTAAGTGATGGTGTTCTTGAATTAGCACCACTCACATCAGCCGTTAGTGCGACTCTAAGCTCTGATATCAAATCGGCAAGAGAGGAGGCACCGCAAGGAATTCTTAAAATACATAAACTGCCAATATTTCATGAAAAGGGAGTAGGTAACATTGTAGGTGGACTTAGCAGTGTTGGCGATAATTTAGCATTCACATTAAGTCGGCGAAAGGGATTAATTATAAAACCTTTTAGTTTACCACCTATAAGTGGAGGTTCAGAGTCCAATAGCGCTGGCGTTGAAAAAGGGAAATCCTCTGATGTAAATATCGAATTTTGATCTACGTCAAAAATCTATCTGAAAATGAGATTGAGGCTGTAGGAGCCTATAGTAAGACATGTATACATGAAATCAGAGAAATGGCCAGCCCATAACATTAAAGCAGTAGACTTATTCTATCTGTCTAGAAAAAAATTACTCAGAACCCTGTCTCCGGGCTCTTAATGAAGACAGTATGATTCTTCCAATTAATAATACTAATATAATCATATTTAGCCCACCCGACATGATTTACTATATTACCAAACATAATGTTTTAAAAGAATCAGAACCTGCATCAAATCTTTTATTCAATATGACAGCACCTAAAAGATATTCTCTTACATAGCTGATTGAGATAATGAGAAAATTTTCTTCAGTAGTGTAGAGGCTATATGTATTTGGTAGGTAGGTAGTCACGACCAGGTTTGTTCACTCGATAATTATTTTTGAAAAAAAAAAAAAAAAAAAAAATTCATTTGCGCATTTGTCTAGCCATAAAATATAAAAGCTTCAATTCTAAGTATTATGCACGAATTCTACCTTTTTTCAGAAGTACCCGTGCCACGCCTCTTTTTAGTTTTGGTTTCGAGGCGGGTTCACTAACTAAAATTGGTGCTCACCACTAAATTCTCACACTAGTTTNACCTTTTTTCAGAAGTACCCGTGCCACGCCTCTTTTTAGTTTTGGTTTCGAGGCGGGTTCACTAACTAAAATTGGTGCTCACCACTAAATTCTCACACTAGTTTTTTTTGGGGGGGGGGGAATTTTCACGCATATAAACGCTGATATCTTACATAAATTTGAAAAATTTTTTTTTTTTTTCAACCAATAAATTATAGATTGTTAATAAAAAGTGAAGTTTATTTTGACGGGCCTTTTTGTAGTAGCGGTGCTTGATAGAGCGCCTGATCGAGTTCTCCCTTACAAAGTGGGCTGTTTCGAGCGATGATGAGTTTCGACCGGAAAAAAAAAAAAAAAACTTAAATTACTTAAATTACTATGTTCATAATAGGCTCAATACCTACTGTAAGTTCGATCAAATTCATTGAAAAGATTTAAAGACTGGTGGAAATATTTTCAATAGCCAAATGCCTCGTTGCCCGCTACTTTCTAGCCCCTCTTGCCTGAAACCTCCCTCCTTGGGCTCGTGTCCGAGGAACGGTCGCGTGTTACTTGAAATTGTCGCGCCACCGTGGTTAGTTCTGCATCTGGACAATTTCTAGTGTGTTCACAAGCAGCTTGTAATTGAGAATCCATTATTTTGTAGGTTGAAAAATTATTCAAATTTTGGATAAGATATGAGCGTTTATATGCGTGAAAATTCCAAAAAAAAAAAAAAAAAATTAAGTGTGGCAAATA
>QVIK01000187.1:0-74504 GCA_003957845.1 Oidium heveae
GTCCTATTTCCCAATTTTGTATTTGTTCTTTATAGAAAGATAGACAGTAAATACGACATTGTTTTACGCGTTCTTAGCCGTTGCCTTGTCCTTTCACATGCACACACACCTCGGAGATGGAAAAACACAGGAAATTACGCTTACCAATGTTGCATTTGCACCGTCATTTTTAACAACAGTAATTTCCTGGAAAGTTATCAAAAAGAAAGGTGTTAAATGGGATACTGATACTAATAAATTGACACTAAACGGCGATCTTATTTGCCAACTTATAGATCGGCACGACCATGATGTTTTTACCACAGTACCTATACCTACTCATGTACGTTGTAATCAAAATTCTCACCTAACTCAGTCAAGCCTTAACAACCTTGATTCATACCCCATTGACAACAATATTGTTATGATAAATTCATCTCAGCCGCGGAAATCGATTGGAAGTGAACGTCTTTGGCACCAACGTCTTGGCCATCCCGGATCCGAGGTCATAAAGCATATCCAATGCGGCTCGATTAAGATTTCAAAGGATGGTCCTAAGACAAATAAATGTGATGTTTGTGCACTTAATAAAGCCACAGAAATTGTATCACGACGACCTTGTGACCGTTGTAGAGTTCCATTCGAAAAAGTTCATTTTGACCTTATAGTCTATACACCAATTGGATTTGACGGATCTAGATATGTGTTACATTTTACAAATAACATGACTCGTATGAATTATGTTTATCTTTTAACGAATAAATCTGGTCCAAATCTATTACGCCATTTCAAAAATTTTGTCTCATTTGTTAAAAGACAGTATAACAAAGATGTAAAGATTTTAGATCTGACCCATAAAGTGGAGTTGGAAATCTTTTTGATAATTGGGTAAAAGAGCTAGGCATTGATATAGAATGGTCGGCTGTTGCTACTAGTGAGCAGAACGGAAAGTCTGAACGTTCTGGAGAGGTGATACAAGTAAAGGCTCGTTGTTTATCAAATGGTGTTAACTTACCTCATGAGTATTGGCCTGAATATGTGATGACTGCTGCCTACTTGATTAATCGTTTTCCTACCGCAACTCATGGATGGCTTTTATCATTATCAAAATTACGTCAGACACTTAACATCCCAGAACGTGATGAGTACAGTCATTCAAAGGCTTTTGGCTGCACGGCATACGCTCTTGACAGATCAGTCTCAAAAGGTGAAAAAATGAAGCCTAAAGCTAAGAAAGGTTTTCTCGTGGGTTACAATTCACGCAACATTTACAGAATACTATTACTACAAGAAGAAATGATAATCGGAACTCGTGACGTAACTTTTAATGAGGAATTATTTTTAGACGATCAATTAGATCTAAAACCTGAGGACGAGTTTATTCAGTTAATTGATTTCTCCATGGTTCCGACTGAGCCTACTATTGTGTTTGATATAGATAACCCACCAACTCGCAATAATGAACCAGACAGTCAGACAAATGAAGACGATCCAAATTTAAATGTACAGAATCCGCTTCGTATTGGAGTAATGAAAGATTCTAACGTACAAATTAAAGAATCCAATATTCCGAAAAACTCTACTGAACCATCGAAAAAATCATTTGACAGTGCTGATATAGATCCAAATAATATTATTACAGGACAGAGGACACGAAAAAGGACTGATAAGGCAAAGGAACTTGATCCAAGTGCACCAATATATTTGTAACTGGTAAAGCTAAGCAAAAACAGAATCTTCATCGAACTCAGCTTCCCCCTCCTCCTGGAAATTGGTGAGAATTAAAAAGTCACCCATATTTAAAATCATTCACTGATGCTATGTCTGTAGAGTTTGATGCACTAACAGCAAAAAAACTTTTCCATATGTTGAGCAAACCAGTACTATGATGCCAATCCCACTCAAATGGGTTTTTACGTACAAGTTTGATGATTCTGGTTATCTTCTGAAATTCAAATCAAGTGGCAAAGCTTAAGGCGCCTACCACAATGTCAAAATGTTCATTGCAGAATCTACTGGAAATCTTTTCACAGTAGTTAAAAGAATTCGGATTGCCCTTGGTCAACAGTATCAACACTATCTTGACCTTCTTCACAAAGAACAGGTCAAGGGGTCATATGCATGGAAATCTTTTTCGTGATGTGAAGACAATAGATTGCAGACACTTGCTGAAGTTAGTGGAAACTCAGCTTACTTATATGGAAAAGCATCAAGCGAGATTTCAAAATTTTAGAATTCATATTCCCGAGTGTAAATGCAATTTTATTTTCTCACTTGGTATACTAGGATACCATACTCTTAAAGATAAGTTAGAGTCGTTGATACGACTCTATTTGACCGATTTTTATCGGCACTGGTATTTAGTTTCTTGTTCTAACATTGTAGATCCACAGCTAGATGATTCTCGAGATATTGAAACTGTAGAACAATCCAAATCTTGCCGAGAGCTAAAACTCTAGTAGCAACATTCCTTGCCTATATCGGAGGAGAAAACCTGGGATTGAGACTGTAGAAGAACCGTGATCAAAATAGTTCTTTTCCCCCACACCGTTAATTTGACATGAAAATAAATCTGCAATAAAAACGAAAAGGGAAGGCAAAAATCAATAATATGGTGTCTTCTTTACAATGTGTCAAGAGATGAACTTCTTGTATTAAGGAAAACATTAACTGACTATCTCGATAAAGGCCTGGACTAGGGCTAGACAGCCTGAAGGGCCAAAAGCTGGTAACAGCAGCACTGGAGCTCGTTTGGTAGTTGTGCTCATGATTAATATTTTTGATAACTTCTGACCCCTATAATTTCCAAGTCTACAATGAATTGACCGGAAGCTCGGTTAGACATTTTGATATCACTCGACTGATGATTCATTTAGATGTGGCTTCTTTACAACTGTGGCAATTCTTTATCTTATAGCCTCTAATAATTTCCATACCTATCGAGACTTTAACAGCAAGCTTTAGTTTTGCCTCTGGTAAATGTCGAAACCGTGCATACCAAATATCAAATGTTTCTGAAGAGTCGGACAAAGTATGGCTGTTCATGGCCAAGTTACTCGTAGAATTGCCATTGTAACTTGCTAGCTGGATGCGAGGAAATTTTTGTGCGTATAAGCTTTTGCGATAGTAGTTAATTTAGTTAAATAATACTTGCTCGTCATTCCGCTAAAATAGTCCCTTACTACGAAGTTTCTCTGTGGATAAAAGATTGGCACATATTTCGGGAATATACTATTGTCGGTATCCTTACGGATTGTAGTGTCACTACTAATATAATATGTATTCAAAGATGTTTTCTTGTTAACTATCCTACTATTCTATCTACTATCTATCAATATATAACAATACTTGGAATGACATCATATGACATCATATGACATTAACTATAGGCTCTTCCCAGTATTTATCTTGTATTCCAACAACTATACTTCACTAAACGTCACAGTTCGGTTTTTGTCATCAACAACTTCAAGTCATACAGAACCAAAGACTAGAGCTTTAGCCGAGCCTTTTCCAAATTTTACACAAACATAATACGTTTGATAATTGAACATTTTTTGTAGATTATGGATGAAATGCGTGTAAGCTCTAGAGTCTAATATTAAACTTTTCATCGACTCAGAAGATCTTAAAGCATGCAAATATTTTTCTGAAATAATCGATAAAAAATTTGGGGAGAAGCTATTAGAAGTTTTTTGAATTTAATGTCGTTTTATCTATTATCTTCGCCATAAAATTTGATTCATTTGGAAATTTTAAGAAAAAGTTTCGGTTAGGCTTTTTTGAGACAGAATTTGCGGTGCTATCCTTTACTTCATTTTCTTGATATCTTTTCAGCAGTTTACATGCCTGTTTAGCGTAATTTTTTTGGCTTGAATGACTACTAAGCCTTGTCTGGATGAAGGTTTCAACAGTCAACTTTTGAGTGCTAAGATCCACAGTGACTACAACAATTGCTTTTCTTATCTTTTGAGGATTCACCATTATTACCCCTTTCCTTTTAGTGCTTAGGCTGGTCTTGTCATTCTTTTCGGGCGAACTTTACTGCTTGATTTTATTTTTGAGCTTTATCCTCATCTAATGAATTGGAGATCATATCATCTAGCTTTGGTAAGTCTGATTCCTTATTTAGAGATCTTAGCTTATCACAAATTCCTGCTGTGGAATAATCAAACCAAGGTAATATGATTGTAATGAATTGATAAAGTTTGTAATGAAATGATGAAGATAACTTAAAGACCAGGAAAAAATGATGGTGAGTCTTTCCTTTTAGCCCGCAGATCGGGAGACCCCCCTCTGAGTAGTGGAAATGAACATCTTCAACATCAACATAGAACTGCCCTTAAGTCTTACAATCTTAATCCCAAAATTATTGCAGATATCCCACAACCCTCGAATTTTAATTTTGTTGCTCCTATACAGTTGGAGCCAGAACAACCCAACGCAACATAAATCGATACTGAACGTCTGATGTTAAAAGGATATAAGGATGAAATTGTTAAATCGATTATTAACATGTCAACGGGGCCAGGCCCTCATCGCTCGCGACATCTGGATCTCTCTCGCTGTAGCTTAAAGGATAATCTACTTTAGTATCATAATTTAATGTATGGTCCGAATTATTTGAGGTTGAAGTATCTTCTTATAAAAAGTTGCCACGATCACCCAAGTGGTGAACATCATGATCACAATAAGGTTTTCGCACAAATCTCGCGAGACTGTTGATGACTGAATATGATGGATATAATAACTTAATATACTTACAATTTCCTTACCTGTTAAAGAATTACTCCATCTTGCTTAAGGCATCAAGGTCCCTTGAAGCATCTCTTAGTTCCAGGACGTCGTTGGCGCGAGATCTCAGTCAATCTCGTAGGACCCCTACCGGAACCTCAAGGCGACGACTGTACTATTGCTATTATATATCGTCTAATTAAAGCTCGTCGACTAATTCCCTGCAATACTGTAATCCATGCTACTGGAACAGCTAACTTATTATATCGACATATCTAGAAAAATCAAGGCTTATGTAATAGCAAACCTCAGCACTACCAATAGCTCTACGTCATAGCTTCCCACATCTCAGCTTTATGACGTCATAACGTGTGACGGGCGAAGAGTAATTATGGACGTTGCTCGTAAACAATACGACAAGATAATTTATATTTTTCAATGAAGATATAACGTAGGAAATTTAATAATATAGATACCTATTTCTCAACCCCCAGTGATCCCATTTCTTTAGGTAATTTATGATTCCCTTCGCCACTCTAGGTGATCTGTTCTCCAGCTTCTCAGGATAATTAAACGAGTGATTACAGATCCTGAGACCTAGCTTCTATTTAATATGACGTGTCTAAGCTCGTAAAACGAGCGCGGGGTTAAATACTCCGGAAAATGAAGGTGTATAAATTTTGTGCACGTAATAAGTCCCACTTTTATAACTCATGTATCATTCCTGTTTTACCCGCTTGCCGCCATATCCCACATTGTTAATTACGAGAATTCCAAAAATCATCATCATCTCAATCACTATTGTAATTATTCTGATCGCCTTTAAACATATCTTAAAGATTTTAGAATTTTTGGATATACGTTTGTATATTTTCACACTGCCCTGGATCGAAACTAGCTAATCCATCCTTTTTTAATTTTTTTTTGCGCTTTGACACACGTGGCCATGGCAATTTAGCTATGGGAAGAGAGTAAAACAGGAATGATATATGAGTTATAGAAGTGGGGCTTATTACGTGCACAAAATTTATGCACCTTCATTTTCCGTAGTAGTTAACCTCGCGCGTAAAACAAGGCTGGACCTGAAAGACAGACCAGCCAACCGAATCGGGCAGAGCCCATAACATAACGATAACGATCGGTGTTTGATTTGAGTTCTACCAATCAAAAGTAGAAGCTCTGTTAGGGAGAGTATTCCTACGGTTAGCGACTCTTGAATTCTCACACTCTAGAAATAATAGTAAATTTTATTTAGAGAAAGGACTTGCGAATATGTGGCAAAACAATTTCCAAGAATTTGGACAAAGGTCGCACGTGCAAGCAACGAGGGTCATTCATTACAGAACAACATTATTCTTAGATTTCAATTGGACAGACTTATAACAGCGATGTTTTAAATATTATTTAGATTTGCTTGAACGAATCTTCATGCTCTATATTAATAATTACGAGTTTATTACTCGTTAGTAATCAATTAAATTCATCACTCATTAGTCTGCAAGACATTAGATACATATTACACATTGTGTATTATGTATTAGGAATGGTCAGACCTTACCTTTAATTTCCTATACAATCTTGTGTAAGAAAAAGTTGCTGAGGAAATAATACTCAAAGCCCCAAAATACTTTTATCAAATTTAAATCAAGATTTCTTTCAAAATTTTCAGCTTTTAAGTTGGGGGTGTGGAGAAATGGTGATGTTGGTGGGACTCTAGATTCTTATACAGAGTTGTGAAGGAATGAAAAGTCAAGTCTAACCCTCCATATTAATGACAAAGTTCGCTCATCGAGTGAATATAGCTTGATTTTCGATTTTCAATACCTCTTTCTACAGCTGTCTGAACAAATCATATGTAGTATCATGTAGACGTTTCTTGACCATCTTTTGTATCGTACTTTGACGACACAGTATTCGTCAATTTTTGAGATTTTTTAATGAATCAAAGTTTTCAAAATTTCTGCTCAACTCTGACTATTTGGTAAAAGTTGTCTATATATGAGCAATCAAAAGTTTTCAATAATTTAAATGATATTAAGCCCGAACCTAATGTTTCTCTCCATGTCGTAGAGACTGAGAGCATGCAGATATGAAAGATCAAGTACTTCTGGAGATATGAAAAGTTTTCGGCAAACTCTAAAGAAAAGGGTTGCTAATCTTTGGTAATCAAAGATTTTCGGGGAGGTATGAACGCCTATAGTTACAGACTCGAGAGATGTAATACTCTTCGATTCTTTATATATACGTTCACCAAATATCAATTAGCTGGAGCAGGATTCTAAAGAAGACTAGAGTCCTATCCAAACTATCTCAATTATGACTGAAAAGCATCATTGAGATAACCAACAAATCCTTCAAGAATTCGCTCCTCAGGAACAGCATTATTGCGATTTAGATTAATATACTGCCGTTTTAATCTTTGAAGCACAGGTAGGCTCACAGATTCAATAGGTAATTCAATCAACAAATTCTCTCTCACAACAACATGTCCTCCGACCTCTCCGGGATGGTCTTTTATCCAATCGAGGATCATATTTAAAACATTTTGTGCTGTATGATCCAGCTCGTGTAGATAATCTTCGCCATTCGGTTTCCTTACAATGGTTGCTGCGTTTGGGCGAACAATCTTTTTGGCTGACTTCTCACTGCCAATCAGTGTCTCCCAAATAGCTTCATTTGGCGTTTCTTTATCATTCCATAAAACAGTGAAGAGTGGACTATCCCATCGCGCAAATACATTAGGCTCTTCATATCTGAAAACTAAGTTCTCCCAACATTCTTTCTGGTAGGGCAAGTTCTCTTCAGATTCATCAGTTTCATTTACTAGTCGATTTTCATTTATTTCACGCGCTTTCTCAATAGGAGTCCCTATATGAACAACACAATGAGTCGTTCGCACAGCTTTGGCCTCGCAATATAATTGATATCGCCAACCCTTAATGTAATTTCCCCCATCTATTATTACAATGTCTTTAGGGCTGAGCACTCTAGTAACTGCTGCATATAGAATGGCTCGAGCATTCTTTTCGGATGAGTTATTACTCCGCTCATTGTCCTCCTTAATCTCAAGATTGTATGCACTACGCGGAATATGAAGTGTATGATCAGAAATAAGATGCACCTGAAGATTCGAAGATGGGTGGGTTGAAGGAAAGGATTGAATTCGATTTGTGAAATAATTCAACAATTGCTTGGCGCGATAAGTTTTCCCAGATGAAGGGTAACCAGTCAATATAATAAGCTTGTGATTTTAGAGTTGATATGGTCATTCCTCGTTGGATTTGAATCTTACAGGCATCAGATGGTACAATATATGCTTCCTCTTTCGTTAGAAAAATACTTAGCATGGGATCATGACACAGAATTTATTCGCTGGAAGTTTTACCTTAGGATTTCTTTACCAACTTGACATTTTATGTTACTAATACTACGCTTGGACCTTTTTGGTAGACATTATACAAGAAACTACTCATAATTGAATCGACTCGATAGAAAGATCATACACCAAAAGCTTTCTTATAGTAATCTTAGTTGACATTAGCTACCATAAATATAGATCTAATTCTAAAATCCGGTTCCAACTCTCCCTATGATATCTCGCTCCAAGTCATGGACGACTTCAGCCCTAGCACAATAGGTCATGCACCTATAGTGGAAGAAGGTGGCTTTGGTGATTTCAATATCGGTCTTGGAGAAGTTAGTAAAAGACCAAATACACTGCCGGACGACTTACCCAAATCTTTGGATGACCGAAAATTTACATCAACATACCCATTGGAAACAGAAATATATGATGCCTGGAAGGGTAGATAATCTTCCCATCATCAGAGAGCTTAGTTTCTAACTAGGTGATCAGGACAGTCTGAAATTATCAGACTTGCCGCCCCTGCTAGACCCCTCCATTATCGCAGCCTCTCAATTGATTATGGCAGTAAGACTCCGATATTAAAGCCAACAATAAATAATGATGGACAAACAAATATGTTGGTAGCACAAGCAGGTCACCGAGAAGTTTTTATTGATGGTGATGAAAATGCTATTGCAAACGACAATAGATTATCTGACCAAGAGAAAAAAAATACTCTTCAAAAATCATTGCATACTGCGGCAAGTAACGGCGATTTAGAAAGAATTCAACGTATTCTGAGTGGAAAAGCAAAGGAATATGTGGATATTGATGCGCCAGATGAAGAAGGAACAACAGCACTTATTTATGCTAGCTGCTTTGTAAGACTTTGGTATATAACTTCAACAAAAAATGAGACTAAAATAATTCCAGGGACATGAATCTGTTGTGAACGCTCTACTTAATGCCGGCGCGAAAGCCAACAACCAAGATCAAAATCAGTGGAGTGCTCTCATGTGGGCGATGATGAATAGGCACAAGAGAGTTGCTAAAGCTCTTTTGGATCACGGTGCCTCTGTGGAGGTTAGATCTGCATCTGGGAGAACTGCTCTTGATTTTCTCACTCCTAACAGTGATCTTTCCGAATTTCTCCAAGACAGTGGATACAATATCGGTAATGTTGGGGTCCCAGATGATTTCTATAACCCAGGATTTTCTCAAGATCGATTCGAAGAAGAAATGGCTGAAAATGAGATGCGAAGACGAATGATGATGGAGAGTGCGCGGGATCTAGAAGTTGATATTGGAAATGTAGGATTTGATGATCAACCAGAAGTAAGTATTAGTACATTTGCTTTCAGATTCTACCTCAAGTATTAATTATAATTATACTTAGACACCTGAGGAGCATGGCGAAGAAGCACAAGAATTTGACTGGAACAGATGCTTGCATGACCAGATGTTTGTTTTTCAAGAAAACGAACTTGGTCGAATCCTCAATTTAGTAATAACAACTATGACACCACAACGTTCATCATCTCAAAAGCCAGTTCCAGCTAATATTCTTTTTTTGAGTGCACGGTACGCTCACTATCATGCAAACCAAGACTTACTCGCAAAATTATTGATGACTTCCCTTGAAAAGATTAACGATGTTGTGGAGTCTCACCAGTGGGACATGACAATTTTGGCTTTTTGGATCTCAAATGCAACTCTGCTTCTTCATTATCTTAAAAAAGACGGTGGGCTAAGTGAATCAACGAAGGATTTTCAATTTCAGCTGGCTGAGTTAATAAATGAGATATTTATTTTAATTATTCGAGATGCTGAGAGAAGAATAGACAAAACATTAGATTCATCTATGTTAGATCATGAAACTATTAAAGGATTTGAAGATATTGCGTTCCAACACGAGTGGAAGATATTCAAAAGAAAAATCCAAGTAAAGGAAGAGCCTGCCGAAAAAAGATTCCGTCCTCCATCTCCCAAAGCTAGATCTAAGCCATCCCCGCGCAATGTTACGTCTTTACTTTCATCTACTTTATTTGTATTAGATTTGTATGATATACATTCAGTCATTATATCCCAGATACTGGCGCAGCTACTTTATTGGTTAGGTGCAGAGCTCTTTAACCGTATTATGTCTAATCGAAAATATATGGCCCGTTCGAAGGCAATGCAAATCCGAATGAACATATCAATGATTGAGGAATGGGCTCGCTCAAATAATCGACAGCCTGAGCATTATGAGGATGGATCTATGACTTCTTCTGGGGAAAGTACTATTGACGCCGCCCGTAATCATTTAGCACCAGTAATACAGCTTTTACAATGGTTACAATGTTTTTCATCTTTGGAACAAAATGATCTTGAAGCCTTGACTGGTACCATTCAGCAACTTACTCGTTTAACACCACTACACCTTATTCATGTTGTGAAACATTATCGACCTGAGGTCGGTGAGAAAGGCCTCCCAAAGACTGGGATAAAATACTTGAACAAACTTCAGAAAGAGTGGCAGGATCGAAAAGATCGATTGAGAAACTCTCGCCGTACTTCGTCATGTAGCCATGTAGCCACATCGAAAATTGGAAATGATAATTATCGAATTAGTCAGGATTCAGAAAGTATCCAGCACGGTAGACATAACGGAAGCATGGCTCCAGCTATGAGCCCAATTGAAGAAGATTATGCTTGTGAAGGACTATTTTTGGATCCAGCAATTATGCTTCCCTTTACCCTTCCCTCAGGCACCGATATGTTAGTAAGCTATGGTGCTGGATTTGGTGGATTAAATCGTGAGCGGGAGCGTAAATATATTCCTACAATACCACCTGAATTCCTTGCTAAATTAGATGCAAATGGTGATAAGTCACGGTCCAGATATGCTGAAAAAGACTGGGAAAATGAAGAGGTATAAAGTAACCTTCGGGATACTATAGAGCCTCCAAGGATAGTAGCTATCGATAAGAATAAGAAAACTTGGGATCCGGTAATTCAAGGGTATGGGTTAGGTGACTTCAGGTTTATGAATGGCGTCAATACAATGGAGCGTTGGTGTTAGGTTACTACGGCAATGAATAGGTCAAATCAGTATTTTTGATAGTGAAATTTTTAAAATTATGTATACTGTGTTCATTCAAAGTTTTGAAAAAAAACAGCAATGACAAATTTAGAATGTATATTTGTTCCACTAAGGTGTGCTCACATGCGTCTGGAATGTAAACATCCGCAGGCTTTCTCGCCTAGCCAACTCAGATGGCTGGCAATTAGCCGAATTTTTTAGTGAGGGGTGGGCGTTCCTAACCAGGGTGAGGATCAGCCATTAAGGAAGGATGCCGCAGTCGAAATATAGCGGGCCGTTACCCCACTGTGGTTTCTTACTGGGATCGAGGCCTTCAACAGCTGAGAAAAAGAAAGTGCTTCCTTTTTCCGAATGTTATATTTTAGCTAGCTACATGTCGGCGACGAACACACGGAGCTGCACTGCTAAGTTGTAAGTCAAGTAAATGATACTAAAATGCAGCATAGGAAAGAAGCAAATGTTGGTAACCTCGGGGACAAGTTTTTAGGTGTTTCTGAGTAAAGGAGTCGAGCGTCATTAGGACGAGATTCTTGTTCTGCGATACTTCTTGCAGCTTTTTTGGGTGAACCCTACAGATCCTTGGTTCCAGCCTCTGAACCGTCATGGGTTAACAGAGGAGATATTTGCGGCGCAGCTCGTCTGTCGCTATTAGTGCAAGTGATAATGTAGATATTTGTAACCATTTAACTACCCGATCCGAAGGGACATAAGTTTTAATTTCTCCCGATATCTTGAGACATTGTCGCTACTTTCCTCTCATTGTCTCCTTGTATATTCTGTAGTCATTCCGGTGTTCATTTCTCCATTTTGAGTGGCGTTCTGTTTGCGACAAAATCTCACGCGTGAGGATTCGATTCTCCTTCAACTAAACTCGCCTCCCGCGCTGAAGAAAACATCATATGGCCTCTACTTTCACTCAAAAGACTCGATCTTCACCGCCACTAAGAAACAGCCAACTAGTCATCGCTCCAATTACACAGACACGAGTCGACAATGGAGTGCTGACAGTGCGCTATGAAGAAGCACAATTCTCAAGACCCCCAATTGCTGTTACTATACCTCCACCTATACATATATCCATCCAACCACCTACTGATGTGCATCCTGCATTGCGTACAAGCTCTGAAGATGTTGAAGATAACTCACGGAAAAGAGATAGTGGTTTGGCGAATACTACGAACAATAGTCCTTGTACAGAAGGAATTTATTCAGATTCCAATGCCTCAAATCTAATCAAATTGACACCTTTACAAATTGAATCGTATTTCGGTATTCGAATAAATTTCGATTTGTCACGCCCAGAGAGTCTACAGACACCTTCGTCTGACAAAAGTACTATATTTTCATCCTCGCTTGTTTGTCCGGCATCTTCCGAAAGCGGATGTAATAAGAACATCCATGCGACAGCCGATAAGGTTACGGGTAGCTACG
This sequence comes from Oidium heveae, assembly GCA_003957845.1. Classification (NCBI taxonomy): domain Eukaryota; kingdom Fungi; phylum Ascomycota; class Leotiomycetes; order Helotiales; family Erysiphaceae; genus Oidium; species Oidium heveae. The sequence continues at coordinate 12,576 of QVIK01000187.1, forward strand.
ACCAAGATAAATTTTCTGGTATTCAATCTAAGTTTCTTTCTGATCAGTGGCTTGGAGATGGTTTTTTGGAGCAACTGTCCTTCTCGAAGCGGGGCTCTATAATGGTCGACGGTCGAAAGGCCGTTGAAGCTCAAGCGCGTCTCAATGGTGGATTGAGAAATCCTATTGGCTCAACGTCAACTGATGTCACAGACTTGAGCATTGATACCGAGAGAGAGTCGCAAAATATTAGATCTAAGTATGAGTATGGAATTAACCTTGCTGAAAGAGAAAATGGAAGAGCTTTAGTTAAATATAATGGTCATAGCTTTGATGATATTGGAGATAAAAAATTGAGTAGGTAAGCTTAGTATCATTCTTATCAATTTTCAAAATTATTCTTACATTGCACAGTTCAAATTTAAATACTGTAGTACCCACAAGACCTGCCAGTAAGCTATCAAATAGGAATGAGTATGAGCTAGCCGGTGGGATTGAAGATTGGGAGAATATCGACGGATGCGACGTCAATCGATATGGTTTCATTAAAAAAATCAGTAGTAGATCGCGATCTAAGACTCCAGAGATAGCAAACAAGAAGCACATTTCGACTACTCAGCAGTCACCGATAGATACCCCACAGAGAAAACGAGGAGTTAATAGAATCACTTCAGTTGTAACATCATCCCAACAAAAATCGCAACGCAAAATACCTATATATGCTCTTCATTCGAATACCTCTGAAATTTCACTAAAGGGCTTCTGGATAGATAGCCATATTCGTGCTACTCCCACTTGCCTTCCATCTAATCGGTACAGAAGGTTAATTCACGGAGCGGGGGATATGCTGACGTTCTCTCGTGGATTACAAGGAATGTCTGAGAATGAAGAAGGGGAGTTTATACAGAATTTAAAGAAAAAAGAATGGAAGCGTGCTGAGAAATGGAGAAAGATGGCACAGATTATTATACCATCACCTGGCGGCGAAGGTATGAAATATGAATTCGACACAAAGTCGACCAAATTAATTCAGCGTACTTGGAAAGGGATTCCGGATCGATGGCGAGCCGCTGCATGGTATTCTTTTTTAAGGTCTTCATCTAAAAAACAGATAAATAGCACGTTGGAAATAGATATAGTCAACTTGTTTTATAAATTATTAGATGAGAGCTCTGCAGATGACACTCAAATAGACATAGATGTTCCTCGAACAATCAACTCTCATATCATGTTTAGGAAACGCTACCGAGGAGGACAACGACTCCTATTTCGTGTTTTACACTGTCTTTCATTATATTTTCCTCAGACTGGCTATGTACAAGGAATGGCCTCACTCGCTGCAACCCTTCTCTGCTACTATGACGAAGAAAAGGCCTTTGTTATGTTAGTACGTTTGTGGACATTACGCGGCATGGATAAGCTTTACGATCCTGGATTTAACGGACTTATGGCTGCTCTAAAAGAATTTCAAACTAAGTGGATAGATAATCGAGCAGTATCAAAGAAGCTTGTAAGTTAAGATCCTGTTTGTTCTGATAGTGGAAATCTAATGAGACTTAGGAGGACTTATGTATTGAGCCTACTGCTTACGGGACACGCTGGTACTTGACTCTTTTTAATCTCTCGATTCCCTTTTCAGCTCAATTACGTGTCTGGGATATCTTCATGTTACTCGGCGATGCGGAATCTTCAATTTCTAGCCCTGAAAAGCCAAGTGAAGGTGGACTCACCATCTTACATGCAACGAGCGCCGCTCTCGTTGATGCAACAAGAGAAGTGTTACTTTCTAGTGATTTTGATAATGCTATGAAGACTCTAACTGGCTGGATTCCTATCAAAGATGATGAGCTTTTAATGAAAGTCGCTAAAGCCGAGTGGAAACTTCATAAAAAAAAATGATAATTTCTTTATCTAAGAAACCTAAACCCGCATCAGTCACTTTTTTAAAGAAACAACCTCGGGTTTTATTTTTTTCTAGGTTCAAAACCTCTTCTTCAGATGTTGCTGAACTTCATGAAGCGCAGGAGACTTCATGTTTTTTTTCTACCGTCTTATTGTATTTTCTTATACCGTATGGATCAATCAAATGAAAAAAATCGATTCAATATGTTCAAAAGTTACTGTCACCCTCAAGGCTGAGATTATTGTAATACCTTGGTCAAAAAAGAAATGGTTGTATGATGAAAATGAATTTTTTTACTGTTACTGGCTTTTTCTCGCACTCTGATATTTAACTCTGGCTCCCTTGAGTACTTGGGCTTATTTCATACCCAATTGTTAAGATATGTTGTTATGACTTCCAAAAGTTTTGAAAGCTACGCGCCTCATGATTGATTCCTCGATAGAGAACTGATGTACCTTAGTTGTAAATTAGAAAAATAGATCTTTTTTAATTTTTTTGAGTGAGAGTCAATATTTGAGACTGATGGATTCATTAACCAATTGTTAACCTCGGCATCATTGAATTCGTATGGTTTTCTGAACAAACACCTGCTCAATCAAACTCAGGCAATATCCCAAGCATGCTGAGATAACCCTATTTGTCATCATACTGTCGGCTCGGATAACTCAGTTTAACGGTTCAATATGAGTCACGCGAGGCTCCAAGCTTATCCGAGTCAAAATGCTATCTATATTGTACAACTTGCTCATAGTTATTTATCCCGCACTGGCAAGCTCTAGTCGAATGCGTAAAATGCATAACCAAAATTTGTCGGAGCAACTACAATTTTCAAGAGAGAGAATACATGACAGAACTCCCAGCTTCGTTAACAAATTGTGAACATAAGAATTCACACTTAGCTTTATCAATCACACTGCTTTCCTAAGATGAAGCTTGATGTCAGCGCATTTAACTAGCGAGAAAATAGTCAGGCACGCGTTTCACAGCTGCTTTTTTCCCACAAAAAAAAAGACAAGCCATTTTATCATTCTTTATTTATTCCCGAATTATAAAAAAATCTATACTCGGCAAGGTAAAGGAAATATGGATAATTTCCACCAAAAAAAAAAAAAAAAAAAAAAAAAGCCATTTTATCATTCTTTATTTATTCCCGAATTAAAAAAAAATCTATACTGGGAAAGGAAAAGGAAATATGGATAATTTCCACCAAAAAAAAAAAAAAAAAAAAAAAAATTATGTACTTGAGTGAAAGCCATCTGACTAAGCGGGATAAAATAAAAAGCATATCAGTGAATAAGGCTAAGCGGGTTTTCTTAACGATTTTAGCTTAGTATCTTGGGGGTTAAATCCGAGGCTTGCATTAGATCTGACCACAGCTTGGGGGCTTGGGGCGGCAGGGAAGGGGAAAAGGCTGAAGCGAGGGAAAAAAAAAAAACAAAAAAAAAACAAACGACATGATGAAAAAATCTGCACAACATCGATCTTTACATGCTTCCTTCTTTCCCTGCTAGCTGCTTATTTCTCCTCGGACCGCTCGCTCTCTAGTTCAACAATCGGTATCTGAACAATTTTTATTTTTCTCGTGTGGAGCCAACATCCTGACTGACAGAATTTTATATCGGAACTTGTTTTTTTTTTAAAAAACTAGGAAGGATTTTATCCAGTATAAAATTAAAGATCATTTGATTATTTAGTAATCCATTGATTATGAATTTAAATAAAATAATTAGTAAGTATGTATTTTTTGTTTTGCTAATCAAAACAAAAGCTATTTTTTGCGATGCCATACATATTAATCAATATTTTAATAAAGAAGCCTACGTGTTTATTTGTGTAGGAATTTTTGAAAAAAAATTTAAATTTAAAATTGACATATTTATGAGCTATAAATATTTATATACGCTACATCCAATCAGTCGCAAATCACTTGATCTATGACTGCCCAAAACAGACAGTTTTTTTATTTTTTTTTCTTCCTATACCCCTCCCTCTTTATCTTCAGTCCCCCTGTCTCCCACCCCCCCAAGTAAAGTAATAGTTAAATTTACACCCATGCTATATCTTATTTATAATTATCAAGCCGTGTAAATATCAATTAAATTACCCATTATTGGAAAATACAAGTCCGATTAGCTACGATCCGTCTTGCCCTATGTCGGCCAACGTGCATTATTAGTCTCTGCAGCTAGCCTATCATAAACTACACTATGTCCAGGGTATTCGAAGCAACCTATGTTTGAGATCGTGTCACGATTTTATGAGTCTTATTTCGGACCATATCAGAAAGAAGTCGGGCTGTTATGAATGCTTGTGGTGAACCTATTAGATTCGTGTCACCTTTAATTATTTATTGTAAAGGTAAAGTAAAAAAAATTCGCTCTATGTTACAAGTCAGGCTTAAAGCCAATAATAGAAATTAAAAATAGACTTGTGCTTCGAATTTGCTGGCCAATTTTTGCCATTAAAATTTTAGAGTTCTACGAGGAGATCATGTATAAATTAGGCTAGACTGTAAATTCTATTCACCTTAAATCCCTGTCTTAATTTATGCGGTGCTCCGAATGCCGTGGGCATAGTGTCTGCTATCCACGGAATTTGTAAGAGATTTCTAGAATCTAAAGGGTGTGATACTATAAGCTTAGCAACTCGACTTCTTAAACTCTACCATTATCTCCATTAACGCTCCACCCGATTGGGAATTAAAACTTGAGACCTTTCGGTTCAATTCTTAAACTATGTATGTGAGTGCCTCTAGATGAAACGCTCCTGGAGCCAGTATAGAATCAAAATCAAAAAAAAAAAAAAAAAAAAAAAAAAAAAAAAAAAAAAAAAAAAAAAAAAAAAAAAAGATCGCAAGTGTTGATTCTTAATCGGGCAAAGTGGTGGCCGGCTAGTGGTCAGGATGAGGTCCATTTCAGATTTTTAAATCGGGCTTAGCGCTTTTGAAATATTTGAATGTATTTTTATAAAATTACACCTTTAAGTCTATGTAGCATATTCGTGACGATTTCTATTGGCTGAGCGATGTTATACCAACTACCCAAATTAATGGATCTAATGCTTGTTGGCCGACATAGGGTAGGACGGATAGAAGGTAATCGGATTGAGCGTCGTTGTTTCTTTTTACTTTTTTTCCCTACATGGCCCGTTTCTTTTTTTTTTCTGGAAAAAAAAAAGCCTTTACCGTAGACATGCTTCTCCTTGCCCCCCGAAAAACAAATTGCATCTTGTTAGGAACCTGAATTCTTTTTTCTTCGGTTTTCTCTTATCTTAATATCCATCTCCCGGGAAAAATACATGAAATATCATACACGTGGATCTTTCCACCCTTCGCAGTCTCTTAGGGTTGGGAATAGCAGGTGTAATGATACTTGCTAAACCATGTCGCACTAGTCCGAACAAGTAAACGTAAATTCTACATTGCATGAAGATGCCAATCAGCCGATCAGTCAGATTATCGGTTTAAAGTGACAATAGAGAAGAGTGTTGGTGGGCTTTTGCTTGAAGCATGACTCTTGCTGTCAATCACTCATGAAGTGGCACAAACAATCGATAAAATGAGAAATCCGACGAGCAATTATATTTATTGATGTGGCTGCTTTCACTAACACATTAACTGACATAGATTTTATACTATTATAACTCATGTGTGATGGTCAAAAGCTATATTGCTGGAAAAAAAACATTTGGAACAGTTATTAATTATGAAATCAGTTTTATTCTAGTGACCTTGAATTCACCTCACCGTAAGAACCACTCCTGGAAAACTTAGATGAGTCATAGAGTAGCATAGTGCCAATTAAAGAAAAACACAGCGTGGGCACTAAAAAGCTTGGCTTTAGGGCATGGAAAAGCGATGAAGAGGACTGGAAAGTAGTCGCGGCAGGTCGGTTAGATATAACAGCAACAAGTCTTAGGAAAAAGAGCTGGATATCGAGGCTCTGTGGAAATTAGAGGAAATGAAGTAAATATTCGATTGCCACTTTAAGTACTTGCGGGTGTGCGCAAGATCGATACGCTGGTGGATCAAAAAATTCAGCCAGGCTCGCGCTTGCAATGTAATGTGCGGCACCGAAATTTTCAAAGCTAGAAACATCCCACTGAATAAGTACAAATACGATCGTAACGCATACTATCGAAAAATGGATCAGTAGCTCAAGGCTCCAGAAGCGAATGCAGCAAATGGATATCGATAAAAACCTCATATATTGGGCTAGATCATTTCTCACAAACAGAAGAATATAACTTACCATCGATGGCCACTTTGAAATTGAAAAATAGATTAACATAGTAGTACCGCAAGGACCACCCATCTCACCAATCTTATTCGCATTCTACCCCAGTGGTGTCTTTCAGAACGCTGAAGAAAATATATTCACCTGTCAAGCAACATCGTTTGCAGATGACTGTATTTTTTCTAATCGAGGCACATAATATTACTGAGTTGATAGACAGTACCGAAAAGGCAGGGAACAGTGCTATTGAATGGGAAGGAAGAAACTGTCTACAATTTGATCACGCAAACACTAAATTAGTAGTATTCACCAAATGCTGTAAAAGCAAACCACAGATAGACAGAGCAGTAATGAGGATAAAAGAACAAACAGTCAGGTTCAATAAAGAAGCAACTCGATGGCTTGGGGTTTGGTTGGACTTAGCTCTCATTTTTCGAGTACCTAAAGATACCTATATACAAATGGCGCGCAAGGCTGAGGTAATATTAAGAGCAATAGAGAGAATTCCGTAATCTAGTTTTTGGTTTTAAATTAGTGTCTCAGTTATTTGCGGTGCTTATATTAGTTTCCATTTGGGATAAATTTATCGTAGGCATATGTTTTTGAAGAAGCTGGCATTCTTTAGCCACGTAGTTAAGTTGTTAGCAACTTCTGGGATTCCAAGTAAGTTGGGAATAAGAGAGCTGATGAGTCCTGGGGAATGACCTTCACGGCGTCGTAGGAGTCTACAGTAGAAAAAGTGGAGCTGTGCCTTGGATGATCCGCAGCGGCAGTGTAAGTTTGCATCATGATGATTGAAGCGAGTATGATAATTGGCAAAATTTTCATGTCCAGGTCTAGAAGCCATTAATTTTTCTAGAGTTCTTCTGCTTAACTGAAGCTCTCTGGGTGGCAGGGGAGCAGGATTTATTTCAAGCTGAGTACAAGACCCGGGAGTGTGTGTTTACCACCATCTCTCTTGAAAATTTCATAAGAGCTAATTACCATTGTTGAAAATAATTAGAGGTGGCATTAAGAATGTGAGTGTGTCAACTTCGAAAATTAGCAAGAAGTTATTAGCATCAAGACATTTGATGAGAGTTTCTGCCTGATGTCACGGGGAACCTGTTAAGGATGGCTTCCAATTAATATGGTACAGATTAGCATCTCCCACATGAACGTAATTTTTTGAAGAGGACATCACATGGTAAGGAGAATAAAAGCTTTAGAGCAGCACCTGGATTCACAGCTCCGGGAGGGGCGTTGTATATATTCGCTATAGTGAGACCTGTTTTTATGTACTTTAGGACTTCTGAAAAGAATATCACTAATTCCCTGAACAAGTGATATTTCTTGACGTTTTTGTACCAGCGTGAATCTTGCGTTCTTCTTAATTTATGTGAGAACGCGAGGCCGAGTTGACCAATTATGAACAGGAGTGAAGCATTCAAAAGCAGGGTGTGTCCGGGTTATTCAACAAGATAAATCTCTTCAGATATACGGTTCTTGTATAAGCAAGATATCCGTGTTTGCATCAAAGGGCAATTTGGAGGGCGATCTCATGCGCAAACGCGGTGCGGCCCACATTGGAGGATAGGATTTTTAGATTTGTTGATGTATCAATCTGTCAATTTGAAAAGAAATCCCATATATATGGCAGAAACAAACCAAGACAGTTATATCATTATTTTCGTTAAACGTCAAATTTAGTAAGAGAGAATAAGGTTGAAATATAAGGTATCAGGAATCACAGGTAACAATGTATTTTTGCCAAACTAATTTCTATAGATATTGAGCAAATAATGTTTTTGAAACTGGATACACATACGTTAATAAGCATTCATTAGGAAAGGTATAAAGCGACTTATCACAAATTATCACCTTTTCTTTCACTGGACGATTAGAAAATCAAATCACATATCTCTTTCTAAAATAAAAGAAGATGTTCCTAGGAATTTTCATCTTAGGCACACTTTTTTCTTTACTATCGGCTAACCCAGCTGTATTCAGCGTTTATGATGACTTGTTAGCATTTCCTCAGGTCAGACCTCCAAAGATTTCCAATTTATTTTCTTCAAAAAAGATGCACATTTGTCAAATATAAAATAGATATCTTGCAACTGAAGTGAAACTAATCCAAGGTGTTTGTGCAGTACGAAATTGTCTTTTCCGAATCCCATATTTCTGATTCCGAGGCCGCGTTCCTCATCTCACAAAAATCTCCAGCACCTCCAACTTCCTCTGGACTGACCCGATTGACCGGAATATCATCACAGCAAGATGTTGAAAATGAGAAGCCTTCCCATCGCGACCCTCTCCCGTCACTCGGAACTTATGAAATTCTTCACCTAGAAGGCGTTCCCCATCTCTGTAGCATTCCCGTAATTTCTACGTCACAGCAAAATGAGACTTTTGAGCGAAAATCTCGTACCGTAGAAAGTCAAGAACTAGCACGAGCTACAGAGAGGGCCTGGGAACTCTTACAAGGGCTTGATGGAAGCTGTCTCTATTTTATTTCTGGATGGTGGAGCTACAGCTTTTGTTTCAATTCTGAAGTTACTCAATTTCACCACCTAACTCTACAACCTGGAAAACAAGATCCACCTAAGCGTGATCCAAATACCAAACCATTCGTTCTAGGAAAGATCACCTCCAAAGAAAGTATCCGAGATCAACCAAAGAAACAGTCAAATGGACTAATGGATGTACAAAAGTCTAAGCAAATACCAAAATTAGAGTTACATTCAAAAGGCGGTACAAGATATCTTGTACAGAGGATGGAAAGTGGCACAATCTGCGATCTTACAAACAAGCCTAGAAGGATTGAGATACAATTTCATTGTAACTCATCAACGAATGACCGTATAGGATATATTAAAGAAGTAACTACATGCTCGTACTTAATGGTTGTCTATACGCCACGATTATGTAGCGAGGTGGCATTTCTTCCACCAAAAGAGAATAAAACGCATAGTATTACTTGCCGTATGGTTGTTCCCGATGATGAGCTTCAGAGCCAAGATGAACAAAACGATCTGAAAAAAAGCATTGAGGCCAATCCTCAGGAAAGTAACTCGGATAGTGTACAAAAGGTAGAGACCGCCAAAAATATCGGTGGGATTATCCTTGGCGGTGGTAGGTGGATAAGTTCTGAAGCACAGCGTATTTCAATACCTGAGATATTCGGGGACGAAATCCTGGACTACAAGGACCAAGCTATTGAAATTATCGCTCGAGCAATGAGTAAAGCTGAAGGCGGGCAGGTTGAGGTAGCTACAGATGCTGACCTGAAGAAGTTGGATTTAGATCCCGATATGATTGAGGCATTACGTATAGAAGTGCAGAAAAAAGCAAAGGAACGAGGCTGGAAGATTGAGATCGTTGATACGCCTGGGCAAACTAGAGAGATTTTGGGTATCGTTGATGTAGAAAGTGAGGACGAAGCTGAAAAATCAGAAAAAAAAGAACAACAGCCAAAAGATGAACTTTAAAAACCAAAATTCTACTTGAAGTCATATTACGGTCACTTAGTGTTTGTTTCACAAAAAAATATGAAGAGATGAATATAAATTGATGATGTCCAAGTTATGTATTTGGAGAATCCAAGATGTACATAAATATGAATTTTAATCTAACTAGTGATTGACGAATTATGTCAAAAGCTCGCTCAACATGCGGCGCTATTTCACCGGATTTTTTTTTTTTTGAATTAATAGAGTTTCTAACTATACAACAGCATATGAAAGTTCTCTACTTATAGTTTGCTGGCTTGTAAAGCAATATTTCAACACTCAATATATTCATGCGAAACCATTTACAGTATAACCTCTACATATTAATATAACCGGGACTGTCACAAAATATTAATATAACGAGGTTATGAACTTAGACAGATAGCCAAAGAAAAAAAAGATCTTGAGTTTGATAGTCATAGGCATGAATATCAACAATCTTCTTAATCAACTGGAGGAAACTGAGACTCGTTACAGGTCTGATGATAAGGAGATCATTACCGTCGCATTGAATGTTAATACACAAGAAGCCCTTCGAAATGTGGTTGCCAGTGAAGATGAAATAAACGATAGTGTTGGACACCTCTCGTTCCTCTGTCACAGGCCCTCGAGATGCTGGAGAAGCTTGAACTCTATAAGCTCCATCAAGATGATATCTACCCTGTATCATTTGAACATGTCAACCAACTCAAACCGAGCCTGTAAGGTCTCCGAAGCAAAAGGAAGAAGCGAGAAACTATCGATAGCTACTTTAACCCTCATATATTATGACATAATTACAAAAAAATAAAAACCCTCTCAATTAGGGATCCGCAGAGTTGAAATTTAGTTCTTATACACTTGTACAGAAATTAAATTACAACTCTGAGGATTCCTGCTATAATAATTTTCATCGTCAATATTATATCTGACTCCACAAAAGTATTAGTTATTAAGTTATAGATATAGCTTCATAGTCCCAGTTTGGGACTGGAAAAAATAAATAAATAACCAGCATCAATTTATAGAGGTTCTATAATATATAAGTGATTAAGAAAACAAGGTAAAGAAAGGTTTTTATCGGCCATATCGCTTTCCTCATCTTACAAAATACATACAAGATTTGTCAAAATTTACATGTATTTGATGGAATCATTGCTGTAAAATCATGTCAGATGCGCGCTGCTTGTACATGAAACCTAGCCTGTTTTTTTGAGCTTTCAATCCATTTTTATTAGCATCAATGTGACGTAGAACTTGATTATCAATATATACTTTTTTGTATACAAATTGAACATTCCCGGCAACAATTATTAATAATCAAAAAACCCACCAAAAACAATATTGTTCCATTTTAAGTAGACTCTGATTACTATATTTTCACAAATATTTGTTCAATCTTATTACTAAGACCTTAAAAAAACACTGCATTCATTTTTCTATCATAATATCAAATCACATGGAGAATAAAGGTTGAGAAACGGTAACTATATGCGTTCAGACTTACTATTGTTAATTTAAAAATTACACCATACTATTAATCCCTCCATCTCTCCCCAAATGTTCTAATTGAAATAGTAAACTAGAGATTATTGACTTTCCAAATAAGTGCAGGTTTAATTGATGTGGTGAATTACTTGTAGATGATGTGGTTACTGTTGCCGGAGGGCATATACTTTTAAGAAAAGCTTTCTATAATTTCATGACCCAGAAAATAATTTTTTTAATATTTCTCAGATATCTATATACCATCGTTATCCTTGACTTCTCTGTTAGTCAGTTGATTTTAAGTCAGAAATAATGATAATTAATGCTTGTACGTACTATCGCGTAGCGTAGTTGGCAAAGATAAGACATATGAGTTTTCTTCTAACACGAAAATTACCAGGGCATTGAAATAATTTGCCTGTGTCCTAATTACTTTACAATCCGCGCAAAAAAATAATGACTGATAATCCTGCACAAAATTCAAATACTTCGCGAATAGAGAAGGAAGACCATAGCAGAGATTCAAGGCATAGGAGAAGCCGCTCACCATCACATGACAAGAGGCCCCGAAGAAGTCATCATGCTAGCAGTGGATTTAGATGGAAGGACAAGCGACAAAATGAGCAAAGAGACTACACAGATATAAGTGATAACAGCCGCAAAAGACTTGAACGTGGCTATAGGGATCGATCACCACCGAGAAGAAGTCGGGATCAGTTACGAGACACCGATTATCAAACAAGTAAAGGTACAACAGCTAGAATAGAAGATAAATACAACATCGCAGATAAGTTTGGATCTTCGGGTTCTACAAGTAGAGATTCCAGAAACAAAGAAGGCAAGAACAAACAAGGAGATGAATCATCACTTAATACGGCGACAAAAACACCGGCGACAACGACAGTAAACAATGATGAACCGATGATAATCGTATATGTGAATGATCGATTGGGAACGCGGGCGGCGATTCCCTGCTTAGCATCAGATTCAATTCGTCTGTTTAAAGCACAGGTTGCTGCGAGGATTGGAAGGCAACCACACGAAATTATGCTCAAGAGACAAGGAGAAAGACCTTTCAAAAATCAGTTAACACTAGAAGACTACGGTGTTAGTAATGGGGTACAACTTGACTTGGAGATTGATACAGGAGATTAAGCCTATATTTTGAGGTGCGTAGTAATGTGGGGCAAATTAATTTAAGTTGCAAAAGTTTCTATTTGACATGTAATTAGGAATACTTCATATTTGCAAAAACTTTACTCAAGTGAAACTAACTTTTCAATACTCTTTCGTCCTATCCCTCTATGCGACTCTAAATTAGATTGAAAGTGAATGAGCTCTAACAACAATGCTTCCCAAGAGTGTTCCATACTTACGCATTCGTCGACCTTCTCCAAAGACAGTGGAGTTTATCGTGTCGAATTCAACCGCGACATCACTACCTATTCGCATCCTACTCGTCGTAACTACAACTTTTCGAATCCTGACTACTTTTTTTCTCCTGTTACTACTTTTCTGCAAATACCAGCTTTCTTCATTTAATACTGCGCTGCAACCATATACATTCACACCCGAATTTCTTACCATAGACTATGTTAAATATCAAACCCAAAGATTCATCTCCTCTCAATTCGGACAGAGATGCATGCATTTTGCATCGCAACTTCCTAATATTATTCTTCTACCGAGCAGTCTCTTAATAATACACATAATTTCTCGCCGCTTTCATAAAACGGAATCACTCCTTGTTTTACGGAGTCTTGGCATACAAACCTCATCCTCTAGTATGATATTCGGTATCGGAAATACTACGCGATTTATTCCCACGGAGAAGATTCAAGATATTTTGATCAACGAAGCCTTCCGTGGATTTGAAGTGAGATACTACTTGATAGTGGTAGTTGAGGGTGAGAAAGAGTTAGTTGTTGTTTTTCCAGGGTTATCGCCTCGACTTGACATTGTAGAAGAGGTTTGGAGAGGATCTCGAGCTTGTCTTTGGGAAGAGGTTGATAAATGATCTATACCAAACCTCCACAATTGAGACGAGTAATTTCTGTTTATGAGTCACTATTTTGAAGTTTTCAAATTTGGACTGCGCGTCAAGTTTATGCCATTCAAAACTAAGATTTACTCTTGAAGATCTTACTCAACAATATGGTCTAGCCCCGGCTTATTCAACCTTCTAAAGCCTTGTTCCTTTAGGTCAGCACTACTTTCAAAGCCCTTCCTTATCGCATAACGCTGATTGATAATATCAACAGTATCCATTACTGGTTTCTTCATTACAGGTGTGTATTTTCCTTGCAACTTTGGTGTATCACTACCATCAAAAACCTTTTGACTTTTTCCCCTACCATTTGGCCTACCCTTTAGATTTGTGAGGCTCTCCCCTTGTCCTGCAGCTAATCCCAATAAACTTGCAGAAAGTATCTCGTCGATTTTTCTCTCTCTCCAAGTCCGCCAGAGGTCATCCATCAATCCGCCAGCGGGTACTCCATACTTGGTATCTGCTGTACCTGGCGTATCACCTATATAGATCCATTGCAGATTTTCACTTCGATCTGTATCATCCTCATTCGCAAAAATACAGTCCCAAAGTACTAATGGCGTTTCTGCTGCCATCTGGTACGTTGGTCGCCTTGGGTTTTTTTTTACATCCAGTAATTCGGTAACAATAGATGCATCTTCTAACCCTTGTCCGACAAGAAATAAGATAGCCATCATGTGACGGACTTGATGCCAAAGAAAAGCTGATCCGTGAAGTTTAAAAACGTACACTTTTGGATACTTAGAATTGGGGTGACTTTTTGGCAATTGGAAACTGGAAGAGTTTAGAAATTCAAGTGTCGATGATGTGTCTGATACTTCCTCAATATCTGCATGATATATACGACGTAAAAAACTATCCAATTGCTTACTGGCATCAACTTTACATAAGTTACGAAAGTCATGCAGGCCTATATAAAGTTTAGCTGCGGCACGCATTGCTTCAATATCTAAAAAACCATCTTTTCGAGTTGATTCTGATTTAAAAAATGGGTCAATAGAATTCGGAATAGGCATAAAGCAAGGTTGCGTAAAAAAATACCGATATTGTCGCTCACGACAGGAGAAGCGAGCAGAAAAGTTAAGCGGTGGTGCCGGACACCATGCTAGGAAACGAATATCCGGTGGTAGTAAACGATTTAAGATAGCTATGTAAGGTAACTCATCAGCAATTGGGTCGAAATATTTATCATTTGCAAAATCATTATCTTCCACTTTAGTTGTAAATTCTGCTGCCTTATTCTGTTCCCGAGTATGATTAAGACATTCTGCCGCCAATGTTACCAAATTCTCTCGTGCTAAAGTATCAAAAGACTCTGTCACTATTTCTTTGGGTGATAGCTCTTTCGAACAATATGTCTCTTCATAATTATCTGTCCCTTCTGCATCTTTTATAGGCGATACTTTACAATGACCACCTTTTTTCTCTCCCAATGGACGATTACTTCTAACCCTCAGCCCAATGACTTGTCCAAAAGCACTCACGCCTCTATCTGTTCTTCCGCACTTGCTATATTCACAACCTTCCCAACAACCTACAGCCTGACTCGGATGTGGAAAAATTAGTTTTGCTTTTGTAAATGCTTTCCATAATTCCTCTTCTACAGTTGGCAACGGTGTAGGGTTATTTGCATGAAATTCAAATCCAGAATAACGTTTGCCAAAATATGCTAACTTGAACGCTACCAAACGGGTGCTATATTTGGTGGGATCAAAAGGTCGCGGTACGGCAGTGCGCTTGTCCTTCTTGTCCTTACTGCTGCTTATTTTATCTAGAAGTAATGTTGACTCACTAGTCCCTGTATTTAACTTTATCTTTTCATCACTAGTAGTTATATTTGATCCCTGCTGTTGCTGCTGCTGCTGAGATGATGAAAGCTGCTCAAGTTCTTTGATACGTGATATAAGTTGGTTACGTGACCATATACTGTAATCATTATCTTTGGGCGTACTCTGATCAGTTTCTCCCTGATTCAGATTCTGATATTGCATTTCGGATTTTGGAATGGACAGCAAAATACTACTACTTGTGCAAAATCCTAGATACTGTCGTCGTAGTTTATTCTTCAATATCTTTTGGACCAAATAGCTATATTCGCATAACCAATCAAGTCTTCGGTCTATTCTTCTTTCACTGAGCTTCCTTCCTGTAATGATTTTGTTCATTACTTAACTCTGCGATTCATTCACTCCATCACACTCTTATGGTCCAACCCTCCTTACCTTGACTCCAAAAATGCTGCCCCACATACAGGTTGAAAAAAATTTAAAAAAAAAAAAGGAAAAACAAACAAATTCCAATTATCATGTACATTCCTGGCATCGACACTTCAAATGCCTTCCATTACTATATTTAAACTAGGGAAGGGGGGTTTGGCAATTTTGATTTAAGATATATCTGATTTTTAATACAGAAGTCATTCAGAATGAGAAAGATCAACTCTAGTAAATTTTTAGATTTCGATCCAATACAAATCAAATACGAGGTTTCATGGAAAAAAAAAAAAAAAAAAAAAAAATTTCTGGACTATTCTATTCACAACCATGAATATATGGACCTAGCAATTCTCATCATAAAAACGAATATGGAGCTCTGAGTACAAAATGAGGGTTAGAAAGTGGCCACGCACTTCTATCTTCTTTGATAACGATTAGTGACAAAAAGCAACGAAAAGACTTCCCGAACTATCATTAGCGAAAATTATTAGGCAGACGGAAAGAATTCTTGGAAAGTTACATTATGTTTTTAAAATAGATGCCCGTGTAAATTTTTCTAGTTGCGATAAATATAGGGAAACTTCTAAATTATACCAATAGAATGACTGTCTGGTATATACTGGGAAGGCAAAAGAGAGTAAGATTATGAGTAAAAATTGTTATTTCTCCTAGATCACTATACTAGAGAGTCACAGGAAACTTTATATATCTTCCTAAAGTAAAAGTGTGAAACGAAACTAAACGGGATATTTACAAACACTAGGTACCAATCTCAAACGGCTACATTACAACACTTTACATAGTTCTAATTTCAACACTCCCACATAGGATAACCTCAAACACATTAACACCACTTTAAATCCGAGATGATCTTTGAATCTTTCAAAGGCAATCCATTGTAAAGGTTCTGTTAACCCATCAGTAACCATTTGACTCGTATGGATATACTCTATTATGGCCTTGCCTTTCTCAGTCAAATCTCTGATGTGGTGGTATCTTATATTGATATGTTTGGAGCGTTTACGCAGATGCGGGCTCTATGCTAGTGCAATGGCTCCCTGATTATCTCCTCTCATTTGTACAAGGTTACTGTCATCTCCGATAAATTTGTTGAGTCTAAGGTCTCGAAAGAGATTGGCAATCGATTGTCCAAGTTTAGCAACACTTACCATTGCCATATATTCTGACTCACAGCTTAAGGTGGCCACTGATCGTTGCTTTTTACTTGTGCAGGAAATGGAACCCCCATAGAATATGGTGACAATACCAGAGACGCTTTTACGGTCAGTTATATCACTCGCCCAATCTGCGTCAGTATAAACAATAAATCTTTTATCAGCTCCCACAGGTCCGGAATACAATCTTTGGTCTAACTTTGATCGAAGATGACGCATAAGGTGCTTTAAAGAGTGTCCATGATGCTCAGTTGGGTCAGACATATACTGACTTAGCCTTCCTTCTGAAAATGCAATATCTGGCTTAGTCAAGATCATAGCAAACATCAGACTTCCGATTCTTTTTTGGTACTCTTTTATATCTATACAAATATTGTTATGAATGGTAATAGGAATTATGCACAACAAGCAAGAATTTGGAAAATAAAGATTTAATAAAGCTAATGATCCAAGCTACAAGACAAAGAGTATTTATGTGTATTCCATGGTGTTTAACTTCCTGGTATCAAAGTCCATTTGCTGTATTAATAACTCTTGTATGATCCACTTAACAATCCTCAACGGATAACCCGATATAAGCACAAATGTGTGCCGGCTGCGGCATCTCCGACGGATAACCCGATATGACTACATATATCTAAACCACGGGTTGTCACATACTCCAATGTATATCTGAGATCTGACAAATATTATTATCTTTGACTGGACGAATGGGCTCATACCCAATTAATGGCGTTGTAACTCGTCGATATTTTTCTGGGCCCTTCATCCCGAATCTTTTTAATATAGATCGAATAGACTCTGTTTGGTCTAGATAAATGGATCTTTCTTTCCGATTGCGAGTAGCTCTTATGCCAAGAATTTTTTGAATCTCCCATATATTCTTGGCGTCAAATCGGGAATCTAACTTCATATAAAACCAATAAATTTCTCTTTGACACTTAGTTGAGGCGACTATATTATCAACATAAATTAGGAGTCTAATCGACAATACATTGTGTATGGGCATACAAGGATTAATTAAGGACTGAGTAAATCCCCGAAGAAGCAATTCTTTCTTTATCAATAGATTCCAATCACGGGCTTCTTGTCTCAGTCCGTTTAAACTTCTAATCATTTTGAAAACATATCCGTTTCTCACTTGTACTCCACATGGTGCTGTTGCATATATATCTTCTTTCAATTCGGATTCGGTAAATGCATTTTTGATGTCGAATTGGGAGCATACTAAGTCTTCTGCGGCTACAACAGCCAAGAACAATCTGAGTGTATCCATTCGAACGGTAGGGCCGAAGGTCTGATTATAGTCTGCACCAGCTATTTGGTAGGAACCACGCGCGACAAGTCTCGCTTTAAACCTATCTATTGCTCCATTTGACAGTGTTTTAATGGTAAATACCCACTTTGTGGAAATTAGATTCACGCCTTTGGCTGGAACGACCTAATTCCAAGTCCCATTACTGTTTAACGCCACCAGTTCTTCATTGATAGCCTGACGCCAAAGATGACCCCATTTCTTGTCTTCAATTTCTTGTTTATATGATTTGGGTATATTGACAACACACACAACTTGTGCTGGAAATGCAAAGGCAGAGAGTGTCAGATTTGACTCTTCAAAATCATCTTCAAATATATTTAGTTATGCCAATAGGGCACAGATTCTCTTTGAATCACGATTTTCTTGGAGAATTTCCTCAGGCTGTAACCGACGTTTTGCTCCACTTGTATAATATCTTAACCTTGGCTCGTCTTTTGCAAATCGCGGATTACGTTTCTGAGAACACTTAAACTCTATCATGTCATCTAGCCCATGTCTTTTTGTTGACTTTGTAATTGAAATATCAAGAGTCTTGTTATTGTGAGTTTTTATTTTCTTCTTGCGATTTTGACTCTCATTGTCTTGTACTGATTCTGTCAAAGTTGCTGAAAACGGGATTTCTGGATTGATAAGCTCTAGCTTATCAGGTTCTACTTCGAAGGATAATGATTTGATAGACTATGGTTTCATTGGTTCTGGCTCGGTAGATAATGGTTCGACGGGTTCATGCTCAGTGGGTACTTTCTTGACAGGTTCTATTCAGCAGTTTCTAGCTCAATAGGCTCTAGCTCGCTACATAATTGTTCAATAGGCTGTAGTTGGACAAGTTTTATAATTGTACTGGACCGCATTTTATCGATTATGGTTGAGAGCGAAGATAGGTTTTGCCTCAACATCTTGGTAGAAGGAGAAATAGAGATGCTAGCTACATTAGAAGCGAAACTATTTGATACGCACTTTGGCGACCTGCCTCGTAGTTTTCGATCTATTAGGATATTACATGTACCCTGCGGACCAGACGCGATATTTCTTCAGCGTAAATCAATGCTTCTACCGCGCACATTTTTATCAAATTTGATAACACCTACTCTGGTAGTATATCCAAGATCCGGAGAGTAAAGCTTAAATAATTTTTGGTAGTTATGGAGTACCCCATGAATACACCTATTCTGCCTCGATCAACTAGTTTATCTCTTCTTTACCCCATTGGAATCGTTTTAGAATTATTATATGAGTAGTATTTGCTACTCAAGACCTTAATATGATCAATTGATGGTCTTTTTTCTGTCCATGCCTCTTGAGGAGAAGTTATACATCCAGAAATTATTGGTCCAGTTGCAGAACGATTCCTAATATATACGACTGCTTCAACCGCCTCATCCCAGAATTCCAATGGTAGATTTGCTCTCTTAACATGGAGCGCATATCAGCTTCCGCGGTCCGAATTTTTCTCTCAGCCACTCCGTTTTGATGTGATGATGCAATAACTATCGACAGCAATTCAACGCCGTGTTCTTTTCTCCAGGTCTCTATTGCAAGAAGGAATTGAGGAGCATTATCAGAGCGCGCAGGTCCAATTCTTTCGCTCGTTTTGTTCTCAACAGCAGCCTTGAATGCTCTAAGACTTGAGAGTGCATCACTTTTCTGTTTGAGTAGAGGTACCCGATTCTTTCTGGTAAAACTATCAATTATTAGTAGGAAATAGCAATGTTCCCGGAGAGATTTGGGAAATGGTCCCGCAATGCCCAATCGAATCATTGTGAGACGAGAACTTTTGTGATCTGATAATACATCAGGGATCATTTTCGTCATTTTCGTCATTTTGGTCAATTGGCAGACTTAGCAATTTCTTTGAGCTTTGGAATTTTGATAGCTTCGTGAAGAGAAGTTACTTTATGGAGGTTACATAATTTTTCTTGTCCGAGATGAGTAAATCGCCAATGCCATAATATACACCTTTCCTGCTTAGATTGACCTATCTCTTCGATAGAGAGTTTTTTAGTATTAGAATGATCATCATTTGACATAGATAATGGCATTGAAGTGAGAGGTTTTTCATGAACTGTTGAAATTGTGTCCATAACAGCAATTGCAGTGTAGGCAGGTTCCTCAAAATCAAATTTTCCAACCTTTTTGATAAATGGTCCACAACGTAGATATCTTTGTTGATTTTTGCTTCAATCATAGCTTTACTATTTAACTTGAAATACATAATGTCTCTATCAAAATATCCCCTTAAACCAACACCATAAATACGTCTAGCCGATAATAAGTTAACACCAAGGTCCGGAACATATAATGTGTTAGAAAGAATAGTAGACAAGTCATCTTCATAGACAAGCCTTGCAGATCCTTTAAACTCAGCGTGCATCACTAGCTCACTAACTTGTATAGTGCGTCGTTTCATGGGAATGGGGTTATTAAAGAGATGAATTTTGTCAGACATATGAGAGGTACAAGCAGTGTCTGATGAGCATGAAGATGGAGGAACACATTTGATTTTTTCCTTGGAGAGTGCACATACTTTGTCGTTATCATCTTCTGTTCCTGATTCTGACGGGAACTCAGAATTAGGCAATCCCTCTTTAATAACATAGCCATTGCTTTTAGACATTTTCATTCCGGAGAACTGAGAATTATCAGACTTTGAACTATTCCGCTTGTCAGGAGTGGAGTCTGATGAACTCTGATTTTATTCTTTCTTTGACTTTCACTCCTCTGATAAATTTTCGCGCTGCAGGCAAACAAGGGCATTGACGAAGCCAATGCTTTTCTTTACTACACAATATACACTTTGAAGAGTCAGAATCAGCGCCATTGGAAGAAGAAGAATAGTTTTTTGGGTGCTGAATAAGAACAAACTTTTTCTTCTTCTGTCTAAAAGGAGCTTATGCATTATCTACCGAAGCCTTTAGCTACAATTCCTTCATTTCAAGATACCTCAACTTCTCATCTACAATAAGAACAGTTTGAACATCGAGACTTTCGATCGTGGAAGTATATTCTTCAGGCGACGATCGGGTTAGTACTTAAAACAACGCCGCATCACTTTATGCATTCCGCATATCGGAATTTGCTACTCCTATTTTTCTCCGAAATTCTTTGAATTTTTCTCATTCTAGAACTATCGATCCGTATTGACTGAAGTCAAACATCTGAACTGCTGTCAAATTTTCATTTCCCGTCATGAGACTTGTTTTCGAATAATTTGCCGATATATGGCTCTAAATAGACTTTACCGTTGGATATTCTTCAATATGCTCTTCGTCAATCTCATTAAGACGGCTTATCAATATAGAGACTGCCGTTGCATCATCCTTTATGAAGCGAACCTTTTTGTCGATGTTGAGGTGGCCCGAGCATGGCTGGTCATCAATTCTCAACTGTCCTACTTTTTCTGCGATCTTGTCAACATTACTCGTTCCTGAAGTACTTATGTGAACAATTCCCTCTAATGACTGGTCAATCACATATATAATACCCCTTGCACTTAATCTGATTCTTATTTTTCTAAATTATCTCTAATGTGAGTCCTGGCTTAATATAGGTATATCAAAAAATGCATCATTATCATATTCGGCCATTTTGTTTTTCTTTCTTTTCAGAATAAGTATGTGCCTATCTTTTGGCGATTTGGGTTACTTTGGCGCCTACTCGATGTCTCTAATACTACCGGGCTCATAACCTATTAAATTATACCATTAGAATGACTGTCTGGTATATACTGGGAAGGCAAAAGAGTGTAAGGTTATGAGTAAAAATTGTTATTTTTCCTATATCACTATTCTAGAGAGTCACAGGAAACTTTATGTATCTTCCCAAAGTAAAAGTGTGAAACGAAATTAAACGGGATATTTACAAACACTAGGTCCCAATCACAAACGGCTGCTTTACAATCCCTGTTGGATCATTCTAACACTTTACCTAGTACTATTTTCAACAAATTTCATTGAATTAGTCTCTACCAAGAAGCCCAAATCTAACTTCCACCCCATATCTGGTATTACCTGGCGGGTATTTTCGCCAAAAAGCTGACAAGCATAACCACTCTATCTAAATTAAATCACTCGACTCCTTCACTGCCTAAGTTTCTCGCAACGCCTTTTATTACCGATCAGTAATTCAAACACTCCGCCCGATTGGTCTGCCGTGTCTATTTAGTTGTTAAAATACTCTGTGACTACCTTTTCAGGTGGTCTCATTCGAAGCTTAGTTCGCCTTTGCCGTAGCGTTTGAGGCATCACCAGCTCCAGCTCCAGCTCCAGCTCCAGCTGCTGCCATCTGAACTGGTACGCATCCTCCAAATGGCCCGGCGTTGGCGTTGTTATTGCATCGTACCATGCAAACATTGTCCATGCCTCCCATGCTTCCCGTGCAAGTCTGGTCTGCTGCCACCTTGGCTGTTAAAGGCTGCATACACATTAGCCTGAGCTCAAGCCCAGCACGAGTTTGCTTTTCTCGGCTTCACTTACAAAGTCTTCTGCCTTGGCCTTGCTTCGGGAGTTCTTGCCAGGCACGTTGGTTGCAACTTCCATCTTGGTCCATCCTCCAGTGCCGGTGCCGGTGCTGTCAATCATGCAGTCATATGGGCCAGCACCATCACCGTTGACCTGGTGCAGAGTCATCATGACCATGCCGCCGGCTGAGATCATTGGCATGCCGCCGGACTCTTGCACCACTTTGGCTACTCCAGCAGCCGGATCGTTGGGGCCACCTCCAACGGTCTCACCGCAGGCATCGACATTGTTGTTCTTGAAGCGAGTTGAGTCGCCTTGGAAAGGGTTTCGCTTAGCGCCATCACGAGGGGTTGAAGCATCAACTTCACATTGCTTGTCAGTGTCGATTACTGTTTGTAGAAAAGGGGAAAGAGGGAAAGAAAGATAATGGGAAATTCGGCCAGTCTCAAAAGGTTGATAGAGATATGTGGAGATATGTGGAGATATGTGGAGATAAACTTACTTCCAATGGCTGTGCCATTGCCTCCCATATCACCGACGGCTTTGATAATAGCACCGTGGCCAGCCACAAGCTGGGCAGCAGCGAAAGAAGCGAGAAGAGATTTGAAAAGCATTTTAAGATGGTACAGTGAATGTTAAGTTTAAGATTATCTTGACCGGCAAGACTGTTTTGATTTGATAAGGGAACGTAGATTAAGAACCGAAATGAACGATTTTTACAATAGTATTATTAGATTAGATAAAGAAGAGAAGTTGCTTTGCTGAAGATGAAAGTATTGTGGTAAAGATTGTTCTCTACATATAGTCTAATAACTGCATCTTGACATCTGCTCAGAAACAACAAGATCTGAACTAGGAGAAGTTGCGACATCACATATCATGGATTGAGAGAAAAGAGCAGCCCTGATCCTTTGATAGCTCAAACGTGTAACGAACATCAAGATTATACACAAAAAAATGATCTATCTAGTTAATTCGTTGTGTAGCAAAATGTGTTTGGGAAAATTTTTGTTTTAAAATTCTGTTTTAAATTTGGGGCTTGAGATTTTGTAAGGATCAGTATTTCAAGGTGATTACCAAACATGGAAACTAATTGACTTTTGGAATCGGTATTTGTACTACACTTTTTCATTGGTGTACTGTACCCCTCCCCTGCTGAATATTCTGATTGGTGGAAACAGGCATTTTCTAAGAAGCCAAAGCGTAGCTTATCACAGTTGATTCTCGACAGGCTATTTCCCTGTAAATTCTTTCTTAGTGCATGTAAAAGGAGAAAGACTATCTAATCCATGCCAACGTCGGCATAGCAACTAATCAAGATCTGCCTAGATTTGAGAATTATCAGGTCAATGTCAAAGATTTACTCATCATACGAAGCAGAATTTTTACATTTTATGAGCTTGAAATATACCATCTGACTCAGAATATACTTATCAATAGTTCATCATAACTCATTGGTTGCGGAATATCTTTGATAAATTTTAATTTTCCATGAATTTTCCTTTATCTACACTATTGCTGTGCACATGGCATACTAACAAAAACATGCTTGGAAAAACAACGTGCATCTTTTAATATAGAGGATACTCGACATGAGGTTATGGCATTTTTTAAATTTCTCATCAAATCTCTTTAAAACATAGCAAATGTTGAGCAACTAGAACAGCAACGCTAACGTGTTCTAACGACAATATTCTTATACCTGTCGGTGACTTGGCCCTATTCAAAAAAGAAATTTGCTCTTGCTTTGGCTCTTTATACCAGGCACTTCTAACATACCTCCAAAACTGGAATCGAAAGAATGGTCACGGATTTCCACCGGTCACATGTGGGAGTGTGTTTACTGTTGAAAAAGTATAAAATGACCGAGTACTCTTAGTCAGAAAAATCATGTTCAACACAGTTAAATTCACTAGAATGTAATTAATTCTTTAGAGAAACTCTAAGAAAAACATTTTTCTAACTAATAGCACAAATATGTAACAGGTTAACTGCCTCAATACGCCGTAATCTTTCCGCTTTGAAGTATGCTTCACAAATGTAATGGCACCAGCTACGATCTCAGAGGATTTTAAGTTGTGATGTCTTCAAAAATGTTGGTTATAAATCTTGTTCATGATCTGATGTTCAGCACATTTCAGTTCCACCTTTTGAGCTTTAAGCTAAGCACTTAGGCATTGAAAGTCTTAGCGGAATCTCGTATTGAAGGAAGGGTTAGTGAAGAACATTATCTTTCCTCGCAGTCTAGCTTCAAATTTTTTTTTATTTAGGGTGTGAGTAATTCACGTGTGAACATGGCAGAATATCTCGGCGGGCGATGGTCTGTAAGTTGGCGACGTTGAATCTGTGTTGGTATAAATAAACTTTACCCATAAATACTAAACTTAAATGAGTCTTACTTTAAGCTTACTCTTGCGAAATATTGTTGAAGACGAAATATCTAGAAGAATTACATTGTAGCTTGCTCCTGATCAGTTCCTCTTTTAAATCACTGTAAACAAAGCTTTGAATGTCCAAAGAGAAACAACAGTTGCCTTCTCAATGGGGAATTTTCAGCTATACTTCACACTTTTACAAACATTGCTGCACTCCTGTTGATGTCATCAAATATATATGCAATTGTTAGATTAGGATATTCACTGTCCAAGAGCAAACTCTAGTCTTCATCTGTCTCTGTTGTCATAGAAACTCCTCGATGTTCGAGTAGTTGAACGAGTTCTAGAACGTTCAAAGTTGAAGTGGGTCATGAGTTAGAAATAGAAATGATCCACCAATCAGAAAAGTATAGAAAGCAGAAAAGTGAAGTATGGATAACAACATCCCTTCGTAAATGCAGGGGTTAAGCAGTGGCCTGTCAGTAATTGGTTGCTATTCATGATTATCATTGGTTCTGCTAGAACTTTGTCGGAGATGCTAGATTCGAGCAAATACAATTTTGAACAGGGGATGGGTGTAATACAACTGCCGAAAAAGTGTAGTACAACATATGCCCAGGGTATTCTAAGCAACCTATATTTGAGATCGCTCCAGGGGTGTACCCCTGAAATTAATGAATGGCCTTAGGTTCTAGGCAGAGATTCGCTCCAGGGATTTTTTCATTTCCCCGTAGTTCGGCGCCCATTTTTTCTCTTCATGGGGATATCTCCTACTATACTACTCCAACTTCGAGTTTACTATGTATGTACTATACCCACGGTATTCGAAGCAAACTATATTTAAGACCGTTTCACAATCTAATGAGTCGTATACGGACCATACCGGAAAGAAATCGGGCTGTTATAAATGCTTGTGGTGAACCTACTAGATTCTTGTCATCTTTAATTGTGTATTTTATTGATATAGAAAAAAATTCGCTTAATGTTACAAATCAGGCTTAGAGCCTATAATAGAAATAGAAATAGACTTGTGCTTCGAATTTTGCTGGCCAATTTTTTTTTTGGCCATATAAATTTTAGAGTTCTACGAGATCATGTATATAAATTAGGCTAGACTATAAATTTTACACACCTTTAATCCCTGTCTTAATTCATGCGGTGCTTCGAATACCGTAGGCATAGGGTACAAATATCGATTCCCATGATTTCGACCCGAAAAAAAAAAACAAAAATCCGAACTAAGATGGAAAACGAAAATATTACCCTTGTCAAACTCAATTTAAGTGTAGATCATGACATATTATAGTTCAGCCGGCCGTTTAAAAACCCATATTTCTTTTCCACTACTCTACTACAAACTTTTTCCCCCATGACGTACTACAAAATCATCTCTTTAGGCTTGGCGAACTCTTCCCAAGGTAGAATATTAGTTCGTTATACTCACCAAAATTCCCTGTGCAATCATTATCAGAGAAACTCCCGAGCAGCCATGTTGATTTTGACCGGGTGAATGGATTAAAGTGTATCAGAGTTAGTCTCAGGTGGGATAATTGGATCTAACAGGGATACTCAGCACTAAACTGCGTTAGTGTCTTTTAGGAGCTTTTTCGACAAGGATAACTCAGAGGTAGGGTGTGATTAAGCAAGGATAATACTTGTTCCTTTTCTGCCCATTCATTTTACTGACCGTTGCTTAATCAACAAATTTGATTATCTTTGATTAAATCACTACTTTCGCATAATTCTGCAACTTGAACAGTTCCATGATCCTCTATTGAACATAGAACTCAATTAATCCTAATGACGTTAGATTATCAATTCGAGAAACTTCAATGATCCCAATATCACAAATTTGGAACCATTGACATTTGACACTGGAGAGTCAGACCCTCCTACTTCTAGCTCATCAGCACTAAGTCTCATTTAGAACCGAGAGCTAGACCGTCATTATGCGACATACGAAATGAAGACATATCGTGTCGCAATTGTAATGTGATTGGTTTCATTATATGAACAGATCATTCAATACTTCATACACTACGCTCAGAGATTGTATTGTGGGTCAACATGCTTCAATGAGCAAGATAGATCTACAGCGCTTTCGGTATTTAAGAGCTATATCTGATCAATAAGAATCCAAAATCGACATGTTACAGCATCTCGTAAACTAAGGTTTGATCGTTCAGGAAATGAAGATCGCAAGTCAAAAGATTTAGAATATTCTGGAAGTCCACCATGAAGCTGTCACATTGCATTGAGGGATTGTTTATCGTATCATAAAATTTCTATTGACTTGACATACCCTACTTATACCCAACTTCAAACGTAGTGTTAATATTGGTGCATCTAACCATATGAAGCAAAAGCATGCCGAATCAGTTTGTACTATACGTGCAGTCCGTTATTACTACTTAATGAAATTTACTTAGTAGAGTGATCGACGTTTTATGCTGGAAAAAAAGACGATTTGGGCACTTATAAGAGTCAACCAAGTAATTAAATCATCATCCCTGGCCGTCTTCCCCAAGCTCACTTTTAGCTTTTCCACGAAGAAGATATAGTAATGCACAATTTGGTGATTGGCCTCCAAGTTGGAGTTTTCTATATTTTGCCAAATAGTCATAGATACCCTTGGCAGTGACGTGACTGTGTTCTTGCTACCGTTCTGCCAGAATTGTCCTGGGTCGAATTCCAAGTGCTGCTTTATGGACAATTTTTTCTTTCTCGGTATCTGCTATGCGAGTTATAGACGGATGCCCATTTGCCGATGCAGATGATTAATGTTTATGCGAAGAGTAAGTAACATCGATGGGATATTCGTCGCCTGATAAAAATATCCTTAATGCAAACTAACAGCTACACTGCATACTTCCAGAATCTCATAAGTCTTTTAGACTTGCTATCTTCGTTTCCTGAACAATCACATCTTAACTTGCGGGATGCTACTACGCCTTGATTGTTGGTTTTATCAGTAGATGGCCGCAGGCAGCACCCATTCTCTACTG
The DNA here is from genome assembly GCA_003957845.1 of Oidium heveae. Lineage (NCBI taxonomy): Eukaryota > Fungi > Ascomycota > Leotiomycetes > Helotiales > Erysiphaceae > Oidium > Oidium heveae. Next base: position 40,244 of record QVIK01000187.1, read on the forward strand.
AAACAGTTTGATAGACAGCAATTGCGCTCTCCATGCTCGACAAAATTCCTAGTGCGAATCTCTGCCCAGAACCTAAGGCTAGAACATATATTCAGGGGTATACCCCTGAAGCGATCTCGAATATAGCTTGCTTCGAATACCCTAGACATAGTGCAGTGTACTCTGCTTATTGATCTAATTGTAAGAGACTCTGTAGCAGTTGCTATGCCAATACGACAGGGGAGTACAGCTTCTGCTACAATTAAATATGAGGTGTAAGAGTTAGTCATACAAGGACCCTAGTTATCGATATACAGGAATACCCATGAATTAGTATGTTGTTGGTTTATGCAGGGGTATGTATAACTAGTTGAGCAATGGGTGAGCAAAGATTAGGCGAGGAGGTGCAACGGCAACTCCGAAGCCATCGATAACTCGGAAGTTCCGAATAGTACACGGTAAATTCAGACTCAAGTGTTCATAACAATGATTGCGTTTGCCTTACCTACGTAATAAGATGAATCATACTTACAGACCCTCATACAAGGAGAGTATACCATAGTTATAAGTAGTGTTAGCTAGGCCAGATAGTAGAAAAATAATAATACAATCATTCTCATAATCTCAAGTCATCATCTAGCTTCAGGTGCAATCCTATCCTTATATACATCTTAGACCAATTCTTACATGAGGAAATTATTTCATAATATCAGAGCGTGGTGCACAGGTGATTGATTGCAGGGGCTTTTGGCTATGTAATTGGCACATTTGAGCAGGAGGTATAGGGGGTAGGTACAGAACAACAATTACCGTTTTTTGCCTTATTGGCATAGCAACTGAAAATAGGTATATAATAGGGGTAGTCAGACCTGAAATTCCAAAAAAAATATATACGAAATTCGTATAAAACCCCGTTTTTTTAACCCCTGTGACAAGTGAATTTCATGCACGATCTATAATCAAATTCCCCATCAAATTCATCAACTTCACAAGACGTTCATATTCTCATCACTATATCTTTATCAGATTTTAATTATTTTAATTATTTTTTTTGGTTGATAGAGCTATCGAATTCATTTTTATACTTAATTGTCTAATTTTTAGAAAGTAAAAAGGTGCTTTTCAACAGAAATTAGCTTTATTTATTTAAATTCTGCGAAATCAGAAAAATCACTGCTTTTTGCTTTCTTCATAACTTTTTGCTTTTCTCCATATATTTTGAAGAACGAAAATTTTTCTAAATCTCAGTCTTAAGAGAAAATAATTATATATATATATTTCAAATTTCAAATTTTTTCCAATAATATGATGTCAGACTTCAAACCCAGTGTATACAGAATAGTTGAGATCTTGGTGAAGATCAGGATGACAAATTGTGCATGAATTTCACGTGTTACAAGGGTGGAAACGACGGAGTTTTTATACGAATTTCATGTAAGCATTTTCAGAAATTCAAGTCTGACTACCCTTAATAAGAGAAAACACTCAACTTCTCTTATCAAGGCCAATCATCCATTTTTCGATTCGAAACAGTAGACCAATATTGAAATGGTAATCAAAATTTTGTCATCGTCTATAATGTTAGACAAAATTAATAATTAAATCCTAGAAATAAATAAATTCTGTCATGTAGTATATTTTTAGCAATAAAAAGGTTTATCTTCTGTTGATGATCAGCACTAAAGCTGATTAGTCATTTGTTTATTGCAGGCATTGTGTTAGCGTCTTGGCATTACACAGTAAACAATCCTCCTCCTAATGCATAAGTCGAGGTACCACGAGTCCGATCAGCCAGCTGCCGACCACTTTCGCTTAAATTATGCACCTAAGCTAATTTGTAAGTGATCATCCAACCAATGGAAGCTTACTTGTGTGATAAATATAATTTTATAGGTGTTTCTTTAAAAATCTCTTTCACTCAAGCCTAATTAGCCCGGAAAAGAAGACGATATCACTTATTACTGAAAATTATAAATATATATTTATATAAATTTTTGAGAGCAAAATATAGCATTTTGTTCGATTTTGTATGAGCTATCAAGTAGCCGACTCCTCAATTTCAAGTATATCAGAAGACTCTTTTCATAGTGCGATCCTTCCTTTACTGGAATCTAACGTTCAAGATAAAATGTCTGGCGGATCAAACTCTAACGTTGATTTCCCTATGTCGGAGTCCTATGTTGCAGACCCCTTTGCTTGTCTCTCAATTGCCGATAAACAAGAGATGTTGTTAATGTTGGAAGAAAGACGAAGAAAAAGTAATGCGGTCCCTGTGCAACCAGTCCCGGAACCTGGGCCACCTAGCAAATCAATTGTTTTGCCCAAATGGAACGGGAGACAAGAAGACTTTAGATTCTAAATGTATCTACTGAGGATTCGTGTGGAAAGTGTGATGGGTTGTTGCCAGGAGTCAAGTTCTATTTGTGTCGATATAGTCGACTCCTTACCAGATGATAAAAGATCGAGAATAGCACATTGATTCGCAAATAGTTAAAGGACTGGGAAATTTCTCTGGAAAAACTTACTTGAAGTGGTAGAGAGAGAATTTGAAGATACTCAGGCTCAGCAAGCGGCTCTGGAGCTATTTCAGAGAATGGAACAAGGAAAGCACCAGTATTTCCTTGATTTTCAAAAAGACATTGATAACAAAGTCGCTTCGTGTGGAGGTGAGGAGCTTTTCACTCCTTCAGCCTTGACAAGGCAATGGAAGGCATCCCTTAACAACCGTTTGCGTAAGGCCATAATAGGCGTTAAACTGCCACCGATAAAATGCTACACAGAATGGGTAGCAGGAGTGAGAGATATTGCCGAAGAGTTAGAAAGCTTTTCAGATTACAGGCCAAAGGGATCAGCACATATAAGTACTAAATATGGGCCTCCTAAAGGGGGTATAGGTTTGGTCAATTCGGATGAAAAAAAAAAACTTTCTTGATGCGGACGGAGATACCAATATGACAGGAATGGATGCAATCCTAGCCGCAATTAAGAATTTAAAATTAGATAGATCCAGTTCTAAACCAAAATCTCGTAAGAAACGGAAACTTAAGAATTCTGACTCGAAAGGACAGAAGAATAAAGCAGGAAAGCCTCGCGCACCTTGGCGGTCAGAAAAGAACTTCAATCGCCTGATTGAAAAAGGTGTTTGCGTGCGTTGCGAAAAAGATGGGCATATGGCTACAGCGTGTCCAACCTATCGACCGGCTGTACGTCCTGAAAATCTTGTAAGTCAATTAGAACAAGATTCCACTGATGATTCAGAATCAGATTCGGGAAACGAGTAGCCCTAAGTATAGACGCACTTGGGGATAAAGACAAGTTACTATCTGATTCTGCTAAAGAAGAGAAAAATCCTCTTGATAAAATGATAAGTCAACCATTAGTAATAGATTGTTTAATAAATAAATCTATTTTTGTTAAATCAATGATTGACACTGGCTGTCTTTGCTTTGCAGTTTTCGATAATAAATTTGTGCGCACACATAACCTAAACACAGTAAATATCTCTCCACGATCTTTGAGATTGGCGGATGGTAAAATCGGTGCACGTATCACACAGATTACATGGGTCGGTATAGATATCGATGATAGACAGGAAATAATTTGGGGGTACGTGATGCCAAGACTCGCGTACCCGATAATTCTAGGCAAGCCATGGATAGAGAAAAACAATGTCGTTTATCTGGCAAAGAAACATTGCTTAAGAATAGGTTCCAGAAGAAAGGGAATTATGGTACGTGCCAGTGGCTGGTACGAAAAAGATGCACCGACACGGATAAAATCACGAGTCTCGCATGTCAGCGTGTACAACTCGGCATTAATTTCGCGCTCAGCATTTACAGATATTTGTAAAAAAAGCTGACCATGCAACGAAATTTTCAATAGGTGCCATTTCGATTGAAGATATTACACGGGCTCTAGAGCAGAAANTCAGCGTGTACAACTCGGCATTAACTCCGCGCTCAGCATTTACAGATATTTGTAAAAAAAGCTGACCATGCAACGAAATTTTCAATAGGTGCCATTTCGATTGAAGATATTACACGGGCTCTAGAGCAGAAAAGGTCTTTGTCTAAAGAAGAGATACAATCCAGGCTACCCAAGCAAATATTTTTCTTCACCGACCTTTTTTTAGATGACAATGCAAGCTCAAATGATCCCTTGCCGCCTCACCGTCCCGGTATAGATACCAGAATTAATTTCAAAAAAGATGACAAAGGCCATGACAAAGAAATCCCATGGGGGCCATTGTACGGAATGTCACGTGAAGAACTTCTGGTACTTCGAAAAACGTTGACAGAACTGTTGGACAAGAACTGGATTCGAGCTAGTAGTTCTCCAGGAGGTGCTCCGGTCTTGTTTATCAAAAAGCCAGGTGGAGGTCTCAGGTTTTGCGTGGACTACAGAGCGTTGAATGCAATTACCGAACGTGATAGATATCCACTCCCATTGATAAATGAAACATTGCGCATGATATCAAGTGCAAAATGGTTATCCAAAGAAGATGTACGATCGGCGTTTCATAGATTGCGGGTTGCTGAGGGGGATGAGTGGAAAACAGCATTTCGTACACGATTTGGTTCGTATGAATGGTTAGTCACACCTTTTGGACTGGCTGGAGCACCAGCAGCATTTCAAAGATGGATCAACCAGGTACTTGAGATTTACTGGGAGTTACATGCGCCGCATATCTAGACGACATTTTCTCAGAATCTGAATTGGATGACCATTGGCTAAAGGTGAAAGAAATCTTGTCACGCCTCAAAAACGCTGGACTCAAATTAGATCCAACCAAATGCGATTTTGCATTAAAACAGATAAAATATCTGGGGTATATACTAAACGTGGACGAGGGGTTAAAAATGGATCCGAAGAAAGTAGAAGCTATCACTACCTGGGACGCTCCGAAAAGCATCAAAGAAGTGAGAAGTTTCTTTGGTTTTGCGAATTTTTATAGAGGGTTCGTTAAAAATTTTGCGTCAATCTGCTCTCCCCTGCATGCTCTTACAAAAAAAAAGTACAAAATTTTGTTGGAGTCGGCAACATCAATCTTCTTTTGAAACTTTAAAAAATATTTTCACCACAGCACCGATTCTAAAGATGTGGGATGAAAATCGTGAAACGGTATTAGAGACCGATGCTTCGGGTTGGGCAACGGGAGGGTGTCTATCGCAATACGATGGTAATGGTAGTTTGTACCCAGTAGCATATTTCTCAAAGAAACTATCTCCTGTAAAGTGCAATTACAACATCCATGACAAAGAGCTGCTATCAATAATAAGATGTCTAAATGAATGGAGACCCGAGTTAATAGGTCTCCAAAAATCATTCATGATATTTACAGATCATAAAAATCTCAAATATTTCATGTCGACAAGAAAACTCTCAGAGCGTCATGTAAGATGGTCACAAATTCTCTCGCAGTTCGACTTTCGTTTGGACTATAGAGCGGCCAAAAAATGAGAGCGTCCGGATGCACTATCTCGTCGTGAACAAGACGTACCGCAAATCCCGGATAATCCTAGGTTAAAGAAAAGAAAGTTTCAATTAATAGATAAGATCTTATGGGTGGATCAATCTCAACAATCGGTGTCAAATTTGGCAGTAATTAATAATGAAAAGATACCACATGGCGCATCTATATTCGAGGACGAAGAATTGCAAAATCTGTTGCATAGAGCAATCTGTGAAGATAAATCGTTTAAAAAATTATGCTTATCAATGTGGAATCAAAGTAGATCATTTCCCTCAGAACTTGAATTAAAAACCTCGCTTTCGGAATGTCACTTGGATGAGAGGGGAGAGCTGTATTTTAGGAAGCGGATGTGGATTCCAGAATGGGAACCACTTAGAACAGCTCTAATCCAGAGAAGCCATGATTCACTCGCAACAGGACACCCAGGTCGAAATAGTACGTTAGCAATTGTATCTAGAAACTTTTACGTGCCAAAGATGAGTACAATGGTACGTCAATTTTGTAGGAACTGTGACGTGTGTGGCCGTTCTCACGTTTGGAGGTCAAGAAGACAGGGCCTATTGCTACCTCTCCTAATCCCAGATAGATTTCACAGCGAGCTGTCTATTGATTTTATGACAGATTTGCCTGCAAAAAATAAAGAGGATCCTCGATACTTGATGGTGATAACAGATCGCCTACTAAAATCTGTTACTCTAGAGGCAATGAGCTCCATGGATGCAGAGAGTTGCGCAGAACAATTCCTCAACAGTCATTATCGTTTTCATGGTTTTCCAAAAGCGTTGACATCAGATAGAGGAAGTAATTGGGTAGGAGATTTTTGGACGAACGTTTGTAAAGGTGCAGGAATAGAACAGAGATTATCAACGGCTTTTCACCCCGAGACAGACGGCTCAACAGAAAGAATGAACCAGGGAGTCCTTGCTTATATCAGAGCTTTTATCTCTTTCTCTCAGTTTGAGTGGGCAAAAATGCTTCCCTCTGCTCAGTTGGCATTAAATAATAGAGATAGTTCAATATCAGGATTAAGTCCATTCTTCATGGAACATGGATATCATATAGAGCCGGTTCATCAAGTATTTTCTTCTTCCAAAGATGCTCGGTCAAGAACAGCCAAATTAGCAGAAAATTTCCTTAAAAGAATTGAAGAAGCACAAGAATTTGCCTCTGCAGCAATGGCCGCGGCATAGGTCCAAATGGAGGAGCAGGCGAATAGAAAGAGAAACCCCGCACCACAATTTCGCGTCGGCGACAAAATATGGCTCAATCTAAAGAGCATTATTACACCACAACCAAAAAAAAATTAGCTTGGGTAAATGCGAAGTACAAAATGACGAAAATCATATCACCACACGTAGTAGAGTTAGATGTGCCCTCCAAAATATGGCCAAGATTTCATGTTGAACTCTTGCGTAGAGCAAGCGAGGATCCCCTTCCGTCACAAATCCTGGACGACGTTCAACCATCCCCAATACTGGTCCCAAGACTAGACGGCCAAACTCAACCAGAGCAAGTAGTAGAAAGATTTTGAGAGCTGAAAAATTCCGGAGAGGAAAATCGTGGGCTAGGCGCGTTTTAGTAAAATGGGAGGGTTTCGCAGAGCCAAATTGGGAAGATAGAGCCGATTTGGAAGATGTAGAGGAACTGGACGTATTTGAGAGTAAATTTGGTAAAGGTGACGGAGTGGGGATGGAAGAGAGGGCTTGACAAGGCCTTAGACGTAATAAAAAAAAAAAAAAAAAAGAAGATTTAGTGAAAGCGGGGGGGAATAATGTTATGGGCTCTGCCCGATTCGGTTGGCTGGTCTGTCTTTCAGGCCCAGCCTTGTTTTACGAGCTCATACACGTGATCTGAAATAGAAGCTAGGTCTCAGGATCTGTAATCACTCGCTTAATTATCCTGAGAGGCTGGATAACAGATCACCTAGAGTAGCGAAGGGAATCACAAATCACTTTGAGAAATGGGATCACTGGGGGTTGAGGAATATGTATATATAGTATTAAATTTCCTACAGTAGATCTTCATAGGAAAATATGAATCATCTTGTGGTATTGTTTACGAGCAACGTCTGTATTTACTCTTCGCCCGTCACACTCAAACATCTTCAATAAATCATATAATGGAAAAGGCCACATAAAGCAAGAAAAGGAAAATATTGTCGTAATTGCAAACAAACAACAAACAATACGAATGAGTGCTATTTTTTATTTCCATTTTTTGATTTTGTGATGACCTCCTTCAATCCGAGAAGTGGTGGTAGTTCCGCAATGAAAGTATTGGTCGACCTATGCCGAGAAGATAAATTCTTTATATGATCCGAGCTACTGCCCAAGAACATGACACTGCTTTACGTTCGACTTCCTTTGATATAGCAGCCTTCATTTCACCCAATGAAACTTCAGATGGTATAGAAAGTAAAACACCTTCGTTGAAACTGCAGTTATCGTTCAGCTCTTGGATTGTATATAATGGCATATCTCGGGAGTCTTGGCTGATATCACTGATCTAACAGCTGACTCAAATTCATCCCAGCGGTCGTTTGTCCCAAAGGCAGCCTCACAATTTGCATAGATATTCTTCATTATATGTAATCGGCATAAGACTCGCTTCGTTCGGCTTAGGGGGAATCGACTGCCTACCACCCTCGTTAAGGCAGTTTCAAAATCTGTAGCAATATCTGAGGGCCATGTAGCCATACCTTCGCGGACATATACTGTTTCGATAAGTCATTCAATTGCTTGATCGTAAATTCCCAGGACTTCACAATCTAAAAAGCAAAGGTCAATCATGAAAGAGTTCTCATGGTAATCGACGCCCATGCAGTGTAAGAGCGGCATATCGAATTTATAATTGTTTTATAAATGCAACCCAGCAGCAGAATGTCATAGCGACGTCAAGCGCACTGAACTGCATCGCAAACAGCGACGAAAACCATCGAGATCTGAGACGATGTATCGAGCTTATAATGAAAGAAAATTTCGCCTCTAGATTTTTCTTTCTCATGTTGTTGAACTAGAGCTTCAGATGGCGAGAGACCATGCATTTGCCCACGTATGAACTCAGCCTTTACATTATACAAGTCACGATGGGAAAAAGCCAAGGTAGGATCTCCCTGTCGTAAAATTACAACAATTTGTTTTGTTTCTACATCAGCAGACATCATCTCACGAGCTTTATTAAGATTTGCTTGATCCAGTTTACGAAGTTCATAGTAGGTGAGGCCGGGACATGGTTGATGATTATGCACGCAGTTTTCAGTGCTTCTATGCGCAAGTGTTCAAATGCCATCACTTCGCTTTCGTGCCCTAAGGGATACTTTGCATCCTATTTAATAAGCATCAAAACAGAACTCTTTTGAAATGTTAGTGTTACATTTTGACGTAATTAATCTAGAATAGGAACTCAGAGGATAACTCTACCAGCCTCTGAGATGTACTATCCTAGCACACTAAGAGTGGGAACTCAAGGCTAAACTAGCATCCCTTGAGACGTACCATTCTAGTAAATATTAGTAGGGAACTCAGGAGATCTAAGCCTGATCAGGTCTGAGATGTACCATATTAGTAATAGTTAACTAAGGGAACTTGAAGGTATTAATACTCTAACACGTACCACTGCAATAAAGTAACAACTAAATCGTTTTACTTTAAGAATTCTTCTAAGTGCAATATCACCTGACTAACTGTCCTAATAGACAATGTTCCTATCTACCGCTAGATAAATAATTTTAAGCGTCCTTCGCCTCTAGGGAGGTGCAAGGCAAGTATCGGAAGATAGTTTAGCCGCGGACATTAAATGCTGAAAATACTATAATTTTAACAAACTCTACTAGAAATATTCTTACCTGTTTTAAAAGGACCTCGAAGATGCCTCTTAGAAATAGTATTTTCAGAGTCTTTTGGGCGAGCGCTTCCAGAATGCTTGCAGTTGATGCCCTTAATGTATCTACCGTAGCGCATGCCAGATTTACCGACTGAAAACGCATATCCCGCATGTTTTACGTGCTGTTGACAAGCTGAGCAAAGGGCTTCAAATGTTTAAATTCGCCTTCTCAAGGAGTAGATTTTTCCTATATGGCTGCTATTTTAGATGTAGTCTGATATAAGTGGTAATAATATAATGGGTAAATTGAATGAACTAGTTTGTGGGTGAAAAGAAATAACGTCATAGATTTCGGATTACTTAGCGAATGGAATGAAGTATGAGGTAAAGGAAACAAAAGTAGGCATTGGCAAGCTCGTTGGCTAGGCAACTATTTATTTGATGTAGATTTAAGCCTAAACAAATAATCAAGATTAACACTAATATATAAGAATAAGCTTCAGGTCTCCTCCACTCCAACTCCCTACAGTTTCGGCAAAAGACAGGGTATATAGCAGGGAATGAGGAGGCACGTGTGTGCATATAGGAGTAAGGGGTGCAAATATATCAGCCGCTTGTTGAGCGGCAATCTACAGGGCACACTGGTTAGCAATCCACCCATCGCTAAGGTTTCTGGCCTTATAATTAACATATTTGAGCAGGGGGCACAGAATAACATAAACCAATAAGTACCATGGTCTACCGATAATCTCATAACTGATAAATATGTGGTTTTCATGCAAATATGTCCCAATTTAGACATAATTTATAAGGATTGAACATACTGGGATGTGTCCCTAGACATCAGAGGATATCGAGTCGTGCCCTAAATAAATCGATAGGAATATCAGTACACTATGCCCAGGATATTCGAAGCAACCTATATTTGAGATCGCTTCAGGAGGTGTACCCCTGAATATATTTTCTGGCCTTAGGTTCTAGACAGAGATTCGCATCAGGAATTTTTCATTTCCCCGCATCTAATCGCCGATAATTTTCTCTACCTGACGATATCTACTGCCATACTACTACAGCTTCGAGTTTACTATATACTATACCTACGGTATTCGAATTAACCTAAATATGAGATCGTTTCACGAATTTATGAGTCATATTCGGACCATACCAGAAATAAGTCGGGTTGTTATAAATGCTTGTGGTGAACCTACTAGATTCTAGCCATCTTGAGTTGTGTATTTTATTGATATAGGAAATTCACTTAATGTTACAAATCAGGCTTAGAGCCTATAATAGAAATAGAAATAGACTTGTGCTTCGAATTTGCTGGCCAATCTTTGCCATATAAATTTTAGAGTTCTACGAGGAGATCATGAATTAATCAGGCTAGACTGAAAAATTTTCACACCTTAAATCCCTGTCTTGATTCGTGCGTTGCTTCGAATACCTAAGACATAGTGTAAGCAGAAATGAGTAAAAACAATGCTTCCCCATAGTTGCTTATTTGGCGATCCTTTGAGTTGATAATTACACAGCTCAGTGAATCTAGAAGATCTGGGACGTGGGCTAATTGAAATCGACATGGGGTAGTTTTGACATTCCCCAAGATAATGAATTATCACTCAAGCATTGTTTTTTTTGATTATAATTCAAGTATCTTATGATCAATTCGTAATTTGTAATCCTTCGATACTATGATTTTCATTTGATAGAAGCTAAATAAATAAGTGCATCTATACTATTTCCGCCAAGTTTATGCCGGCGACGCCTAACGCAGTCTCTAAGAAGTTCCAATAATAACCGAATTTGTATAATTTCGCAGTATATCATCCAGATTTTGATTAGACCCATACAACTCATATCTAATTGGTTGTAATTCAAAGCTTCAAGTAGCTTTATATGCTTAGTTGGCTTTCGCAGCTGCATCTGGGGCGGCTCCAGCTGCTGCTCCAGCTGCTGCCATCTGAACTGGTACGCATCCTCCAAATGGCCCGGCGTTGGCGTTGTTGTTGCATCGTACCATGCAAACATTGTCCATGCCTCCCATGCTTCCCGTGCAAGTCTGGTCTGCTGCCACCTTGGCTGTTAAAGGCTGCATACACATTAGCCTGAGCTCAAGCCCAGCACGAGTTTGCTTTTCTCGGCTTCACTTACAAAGTCTTCTGCCTTGGCCTTGCTTCGGGAGTTCTTGCCAGGCACGTTGGTTGCAACTTCCATCTTGGTCCATCCTCCAGTGCCGGTGCCGGTGCTGTCAATCATGCAGTCATATGGGCCAGCACCATCACCGTTGACCTGGTGCAGAGTCATCATGACCATGCCGCCGGCTGAGATCATTGGCATGCCGCCGGACTCTTGCACCACTTTGGCTACTCCAGCAGCCGGATCGTTGGGGCCACCTCCAACGGTCTCACCGCAGGCATCGACATTGTTGTTCTTGAAGCGAGTTGAGTCGCCTTGGAAAGGGTTTCGCTTAGCGCCATCACGAGGGGTTGAAGCATCAACTTCACATTGCTTGTCAGTGTCGATTACTGTTTGTAGAAAAGGGGAAAGAGGGAAAGAAAGATAATGGGAAATTCGGCCAGTCTCAAAAGGTTGATAGAGATATGTGGAGATATGTGGAGATAAACTTACTTCCAATGGCTGTGCCATTGCCTCCCATATCACCGACGGCTTTGATAATAGCACCGTGGCCAGCCACAAGCTGGGCAGCAGCGAAAGAAGCGAGAAGAGATTTGAAAAGCATGACTTCAGACAATGAATTATGTCGATTATAAAAAATTAAAATTAGAAATTAAAAATAATCAGAAGCTACTTGACCGGCAAGAAATTTTTTGAAAGGAAGTATTCAGATTAAGAAGAATTATTAGTTGATTAATATATGAGACAGTAAAATGTAGAAGAGAGATAAGTTATCTCTTAGCGGACTTAAAAATTAACTGATGATGATGTGACTTTTAAAATGGGAAGAGAATAGTTTCTTACTTATACTCGGATTTCCCTCTGCCACATCTAGCCACGACCAGGACTCAAGATTACCATTGTTAGAGCTACTAAGATGTTGAAGCTGGTCTAGAAACTGATGAGGTTTTGGAGAGCTGATACACTATTCAGTCCTTGATTATTCAATAACAATATTTTTGGTTTCATTTTTTGGTTTTTCAAAACATATATTACGTATACGTAGATTTTCAAAGTAGTAACAAACTGAGAAGCATTGAGACGAAGTCGCTTTAGCGCTGATTGGTTAAATCCTTGCCTGGGCTAGTCGTAAGTCCAGCATGAAACCCAAACGGTACCTTATTAACATCTCAAGCTTCGCAAAAGGTCATCTCTCGTTAACGTAATTCTCTTTCGTATAATAAAAATCTCGATACTGTAATAATTTGACGTGCTCGACAATTTTTTTGTGTTAGGCCATATTCTCTGACGTAATAGATACTATTACGTAAAAGAGTGATAACCGTATTCCTATTTAATAAGGGAATCGGTATTTGTACGACACTTTTTCGGTACTTTTACTACATCCCCCCCCCTAAAATTTATTGTGATTGGTGGAGTCTGACATATTTGAGAATGCTCTAGCGCTGTTTATGTCAGCTACACTATCGACAGGCTAGCTCCGTCTAAACCCTTGCTTAGTGCCTCTAAAAGTGATGAACTATTTAATTCATGCCATTGTTGACATGGCAACTAATAATGTATGATAAATAGGGAAAATCATACATTGTAAGAGAATATCACCCTATTATTATCACCACATAGCAATAGTCGAGCTCATGCATTGTCTAAGTGTAGAATTCCTGCGTTTCTTGACGCATGAAACAGAAAAAAACTGTGAATGTCTCGTTGGCTGCAGTTACATCTGTTCCGTGCAGTAAGGGCATTTTATACTGATTAGTCTTATAGGTAGTATCTAAAAGAAACACCTTATTGGCCAAAAGATTTTTCATAATAGTTTCGGCTCTTTTTGGATAGATGAAAAGACAAGTGAGATTTCCATCTTGGTCATATTTGTAAGCATACTGAATATCCTGCGTGAGTAATGTGTCTAGCAATGCCTCTATCTCTGATATACCAGCAAGCAATTCTCTTTTTTTGAACTTTTTAATATTGTAGATTTCTTGACGAGATGTTAAGTTACTCGAGTTTTGTTGGTTTAGAACCCCTATTACAAAGCGAAGTTTTGCCCCGATACTGCTTAATTTATGGACAGTTTGAACTTCTGCCTCAATGAGACATCTTGCAGATGGATATGCAGCAATATTGTCTACAGCCTCATGATTATGTTCTGCATTAATAATATTTGCAGACCAACTAATTGCATTTTCATCATCTTTAGATATACAGAGAAGGAACGGGCAATCTTGTCGTAATGTGTAATACTTCTCACATTAGCTTGACTAGATGGTTTACCACTGTGAACACATTTTAGAATTCTATGTTTAATCGTGCCACCAGCTTTGTTTCCTATCCTTTGAGTACGTCGAGTATTCAAACAAGAACCATTTGCCTTTGCGTAAGATTTCTCAGCTTCTGTTGCTTCTTCAAGTGAAGAATAAGACACGGTCATTGGTAGATTTAAACGAGAGATATTATTAGTGTCCACTGTCAAGCTAGTAGGATTGATAAGATGTAGGTCTTGAAAGTCTAAGATGTCAGTTACGTAGAGAATGATGAGCTTAGACTCACTACTTGGAATTTTCTGGTTTGGTAATAAAAGAGCATGTTGAAGTTAGGCGGAGTTAGGAAAATGTCTTGTTTGCGATATTCGAACTATTGTTTATACGTCTATTACTGTTTACAAATTTTTGTATACATACAATCAGGTTGCCATGTCAACAATGGCATGAATTAAATAGTTCATCACTTTTAGAGGCACTAAGCAAGGGTTTAGACGGAGCTAGCCTGTCGATAATGTAGCTGACATAAACAGCGCTAGAGCATTCTCAAATATGTCAGACTCCACCAATCACAATAAAGTTTAGGGGGGGGGGGGGGATGTAGTAAAAGTACCGAAAAAGTGTAGTACAAATACCGATTCCCTTTGATAATTGTTTCCATCAAGTGGCCAAATACCTTCATAAAATACGGATTTCTCTCACTCGAATATGCTGGAGATTTGAGGAAATCGAAATTCTAGCCGCTGTAACACTGTAACACTTAGGAAGAACGACCAAATGGTCGGAAATTAGACCTGAAAAATGATAGGTAAATGTGTGGATTTTGAAATTCTACCAGATTTGAAAAAATAAACATGCTGGCAGGCATGTAGGTAGATCCATCTGGCCATCACATCAGTTGTTAATCAGAACAGTTTACTTTTTACGCTTCTATTTGAGCCCCGAATATCACAGCCCTTAGTTTATCTAACAACATTTCATTCTACCATTTAGACCACATCAGACTTGCTCCATTCCCCTCCAAAGCCCTTCCCTCGTAGCTGAACATCAATATCTTGCTGATATCTATATTTTAAAATAAAAATAAATCTTGAATGATTGGCTAATGTGAGAGGGGATGAGTGAAATAGAAGATTTAGCTCTCTAGCCTGAGTTAGTGTTTACCTATTTGCACTGGTTTATAAAGTGAGCAAATGATGAAGTCATATTTATATGTTTGTTCTTACAGGGTGGCATCGATAAAAATTGTTAACCCCTATATTCCCAAATTACAAGGGACTACCCAGATCTATTCACCCATGATTATGAAATACGCTGGTGATTAAGTTCGATTTCTCCACCTTTGAAAAGTATTACTCAAGAGTCATTAGGGAAATCATCAGCCAAGGCTGATGATTTCTCTAATGACGGCATTTCATATCATTATTATCACAAATCTGAACATTCGCAATACTCAAGGTCAAGGCCATGAAGAATTATAGTCAATTCCAACAAATTAAAATAAATTCTAACACATCACTATGGAATCTCCGACTTCTTCAACCATTAAACCTCGCCGGCCGCATCTCTCGAGAGACCGGCGAATCACTGTTTATACACTTCGGAGATATGGTCTCTCAATTCTATCAATCTCGAATCAATTGGGAATCCCTCATAGATAAGCTCAATACGAAATTGAAAGGTCAGATGTCTCAGATCCTCAAAGACCCGGCCGTCCACTGAAACTGAATAGCAATCAAATTGTTGAACTATTTCATTTTTTTTGTAGCTTGCGAGATAGAAGATTTATGACCTATCTTTAACTATCAATGTTTCCATTTTTTCATTGGAATATTGGTAAAAGTGAAATTAGGAGAGCTCTCCAGCACAGAGGATACAAACATTATATCTCTCAGTCTAAGCCTCCGGTCACCAAGGTAAACAAGTAGAAGCGGTTACTATTTGTTCAAAATTACCTAGATTGGACAGTCGAGCAATGGAGTCAGGTTCTCTGGACCGATGAATTCTGGATCACTGGTGGTCAACACACACGTGCTTTTGTAACGAGGAAGGAAAGTTATCTCACTTACAAGGTTTTCTAATACTCTGCACTAATAAAAAACTAGGTTGGGGAAAATTTTAATAAACATTTTACTTTATCAAGATTCACGCGCAGGAACGACTAGATGTTTTGGGGAACCTTCACCGAGTCACAAAAAGGCCCCATCCAAGTTTGGAATAAGAGGCAGAGTCGTATTACCTCGGAGTAATACCGTGAACACATTCTTCCTCATATATTATCTGCAAAAAGAGAAACCCCCCCCCATGTTCTTGATGCAAGGTGGTGCTCCTTGTCACGCCGCACGGAACACAATGGAAGCGTTGCAAGCTGCAGGAATAGACCCTAATGTTTGGCCTCCTTATTCCCCTGATCAGAGTTCGATGGAGTTCTTGCAGAATAATATGAAGAATCATATACAATCACGAAATCCGGAAATAAAGGTTAGAATATAGACATCTCGAGCTAGGCTCAATGAAACTGTTGAAGAAGCTTAGGCCTCTAATAGATTGGAGTAACTTATGAGATTGATTACTAGTATATCTAATAAATGCCAGGCAGTAATCGACGCAAATGGTGGGCCTACTAGATACTGATATTAGTCCTAAATTCTAGCTCCCATCGTATCCTTTAAATTCATGTGTCACCTTATCTAGTAGTAAACTGTACACTATGCCCAGGGTATTCGAAGCAACCTATGTTTGAGATCGCTTCAGGGGTACACCCCTGAATATATTTTCTGGCCTTAG
The DNA here is from genome assembly GCA_003957845.1 of Oidium heveae. Classification (NCBI taxonomy): domain Eukaryota; kingdom Fungi; phylum Ascomycota; class Leotiomycetes; order Helotiales; family Erysiphaceae; genus Oidium; species Oidium heveae. The sequence goes on from QVIK01000187.1 coordinate 56,702, forward strand.
GTTCTAGGCAGAGATTCGCACCAGGGATTTTTCATTTCCCCGTAGTTCGGAGCCCATTTTTTCTTTCACTGGGGATATCTCCTACTATACTACTCCAACTTCGAGTTTACTATGCACTATACCCACGGTATTCGAAGCAAACTATATGTAAAATCGTTTCACGGTCTTATGGGTCGTAAATGGACCATACCGGAAAGAAATCGGGCTGTTATGAATACTTGTGGTGAACCTACTAAATTCTTGTCATCTTTAATTGTGTATTTTATTAATGAGAACCATTCGGGAGCGCTCACAATTTTTGATAACCAGCGCCCACCCCCCTGTAATTTGTTCAATTCTCTAATTAAAAGCGCGCCACACCACCAACTCTTTTAGCGGTATCATTACCGCACTGCGACCATCATCAACCTGCTACCAACTCATACACATCATTTCCTCACTACCATCATCACCACCACACCGCGTCACTATGTTGTCTGCAGAAACACGCTTCTACCACCGCCTCAATTTATGTATAGCTTTAGAAGAGGTTACAGAGGCGGTACAGCTCTACGCTCGAGGACAAGGCTATGAATTAACAAAAAAGTGTCACAGGAGGGTTGGGAATAGGAAGGAAGGTGCTATAAAGGCATTGTTCTTGCAATATTCTAAAAGCGGCTCCTTTGCAAGTAGAAGTTCAGGTCGCCAATCGGCCAGCCGGAAAACTGACTGTCATTTTTCTGTTGTAATACGGAAAACCATAGGCCCTGAAGACAACACGTGGTAGCAGGTGCGCGTTGTGAACGCAGGACACAACCACCCTTCATTCGTGCTCCCCGCCGCCCACCCCCACGGAAAAATCTTCACAGAAGCTGAGCAGCAGTCTGCTGTTGCACTCAGCAGGGCTGGAGTCCGCCCATAGCAGATCTTGATGTCGCTGTGCCAGAATAATCCTGAACTACATGCCCCCGCGCAGGATCTGTACAACGTCTGACGGCAGCAACGCGCTCAACTTCTTGCCGGACGCACGCCTCTAGACATACTACTAGATGGGCTAGCTGGCTCAACAACTAACATCTCCGAACTACAATACGACGACCAAAGATGTTTAATGCATTTTTGTACTCTCAAGCTCCGCTGTGACAATCTGTCGCAACTACAGTCGGGGCAAAATTTGACTGCTTGATGGGACATACAAAACAAACAAGAGCCCCGCTGATTGAAGGTATGCATGATATAAATCTTACGCATCTTTGCTTCCAGGTACAATCTCCCATTGCTACACACCAGACTTTCACGTTAGCATACTACTTTCTGCGTGGAGATTCAGAGTTGACTACCAATGGGCAATTGAAAAACTTCACATGCGCTCCAACTGTGCAATACCGCTACCAGTAGTCCTGTCTTTGTTACGGATAGAGACTTGGGTCTCATGGGATGCTTGCATAGATTTCTCCTGCAAGCAAAGTGCTTCTGTGTAGATGGCTCATTCAACAAAACACATATGCAAAGCAAAAGGCCTCATTCACAACCGAGGCCTTTGAAAGTTTTACTCGTGCGTTGAGCTCGCTAATAAACGCTCCTACAGAGCAGGAATACTACAGACGAGCCAACGATCTGGAGAAGTTGATGCCGGTACGCGTCTGGCTTTATCTATCAATGACGTGGCTGTGCTTAAAGAAAAGGTCAGTACCGTTATGGACTCTTTGATGTTTTATTGGCTGCATATACATGCCTTAATTTCAGATTTGTTGCTGCCTGGTTGCGGGATGTGCAGCATTATGGTCACGTAAATACGACACGAGCGGAGAGTGCGCACGCGGCACTAAAGACTTGGATTTCTATGTCAACAGGTAAATTTCGGCTACAATATCTCGAAGGTGTGTCAGATTTTTTTTAATAACGCTCAGAAGATCTTTTGACAGTGGACACAGCGATCAAACTCGCTTGTGCCGATCAATTGACAAAGATCCAACAGCAACACCCCAGGGAGTGTGAGGATGCGAACCTTTGCATGGGCCCAATGTTTGTAGCTGTAACAGGCAAGATTTCGGTTCACGCTTTGCGTCAAGCAGAGTCGCAGATCAAGCAACGCAATGACGATACCATTTGCCAAGGTCTTTTCGCTTCAACAATGGGTATCCCGTGCGCGCACCAGTTCCGAGGACGCACTCAACCACTAAAAATCAACGACTTTAATCGAAAATGGTGGTTGGAGGCACCGGCACCAGCACCTGCCGTAAGGCCAGTTGCTCCGGCCCCTGCACCAGTTGAAGTCGAGCTCTGTAGGCTGCAGGAAGTCTATTATGCGGAGGTGTCAAACTACCGTAAGCGACAACTACTTGATGGCATCCGAAAACTACTTAAATTTCCAGTGATCGAGGAGCCTCTGCTCGTACGTGGACGAGGTTGGCCAAGCAGATCAATTCAGCGCTTGCCATCTGCCTTTGAACGTGCGGAAGCTACTACAGCAGAGGCGGGACTAGGAGGCAAGTGCAGTGTGTGTAAGATGACAGGACACAACGCTCGAACCTGTCGACAGCGCGCAGACATACCTTCCACACAGTACTGCATGTAATTAAATAAGTGTCAAACTATACATTTAATAATTACAGGCTAATTATATAAGGGTCTTGGACTTCACGAGGCAAATGTCAAGTAATTGATATGAGGTCACGTCGCTTCAAACATCCCGCAACTACATACTTTCATATTATCATACTTTCATCCACAATTTGTAATTCCATACCATTATTGTTTGCGCTTGCATATCGCTTTTTCTTATCTTCGAATCTCACCATGCATGTAAAAATATTTAAGATTAGATTACAAAGTTGTTTTGTTCTACGTGAGGAGGAGTTTATACGGCAGGCACGAGGGGTGCTAGAGGGTCATCAACTGATGGCAGAGGAGCGAACTTGTATTTAAAGATAGATGAGATCCTTCATCAAGGATGATCAATCAATTCTGATTCTCTCCGAAAAATCCAACTAAGTCTCAAATTATCCAACAATCAGTTGGCAGTAGGCAAAGATTACAGCAACAGATGGGTACTGCAGGCAAGAACTCAGGTTTTAATAGCTTAATAAAGCTAAAGATCTAATCTAAGTTAGAGCTCTGGTTTAAATATTCGCTCTAGTGTTGATCCAGACTGACCACTCTAGGCCTTATTACTATTTGTGTATATAAACACGTGACAGTAAAATTCATCATATAATCTATTTTTACAATTATGGCAAGATTGCGTGTGAAGATTTATGCTGTCGTTTCTTGCTGTTGAAATAGAGCAGTGGTGGTGGTCGCAGTGCGGTAATGATACCGCTAAAAGAGTTGGTGGTGTGGCGCACTTTTAATTAGAGAATTGAACAAATTACAGGGGGGTGGGCGCTGGTTATCAAAAAGGGTTGGCGCTCCCGAATGGTTCTCTTTTATCATACAGTTGATTTTGCAAATTTAAGCGAGTTCCTGGAACTAAACCTCTTTTGAACACTATCACTACCAATTACCCATCTACAAAATCTTTGAAATCATCGTCAAGAATCGAGAAACTAGTACTTAGTTGACCATTCATCGGCATCAATTATGGTCTGGAATCTATCATGCATGCTTTCGATGAGATTTGTGAGTTCTTGGTAGTCACGGAATCTCACGCCCCCTTAACGATCGTACGGATTCAATGTGACGACCGCCTCCTTCCATCACACAAAGTCGGGTACTTATGCTCTATCTTATCTTTCGCAATCTTCCACACATGCTCTGTAGGTTTCATATCCAGAGAATAAGGAGGCCAATCAATGGGAGTTAATGACCTCTCCTCAAACTCTTCCATCGTTCTTGCAGCGACATGAGGAGGCTTGTTATTCTGCATAACAAAATGTTCAGGATGCAATCTAATCATGCCCTATAAAAGTGACGCTATCATTTTACCATAACTGGAGGTTTTAGTACTCCCCCAATTTTTCTCTCAACTTGGGATAGACCTTTCTCAGATCCCGCAAAGGACGCCCAAAACATCCAACCAATCTTCTTCCTAACAGTCTCAATAACGCAACTGATTTCATGTCCTATCCTTGTGTCAGGATTGCTTTATCTTGTATAATATATATATATATATATATTTGGAGTTTTACCAGGTAATATAGGATGGCAACTCTTAGCCTGTTACTCCTTACTCCTTGCCCTGCTGTCTAAATGCCGCTTCTTACATTTTGTCTGGATGTCGTTTTTAGTCTTGAAGGTTCCTTGGAGATGGCACGTATGATACTAGCCTTTCTGTTAATCCAGCTTCTTGAATGATGCCTATCTGCGGCCCAAGTTTCATCTGATCAAAGGATGATTATCCATTGCTCAATGGTCCAATCAATGTGAGCTTCCGCCCATCTTCCCCTCCTCTTTCTAATTTCAGGAGAAATGTTGGGCTTTTTTTGTCGCAGGGTGACAATTGTAACCCCTTTTTTCGAGTTCATTCATAATCACCCTTTCACTCACGTCTAAGTTCTTGAACCGCCAATATGCAAGTTTAAAGTAGGTCATTTGTTGATTCTTGAGAGATTCTTAAATAAGTTCTCAGTTATATCAGCATCTTTTGAAGAAAATATTGAATCACGACCTCAAGCTTCCTAAGGCGTCATCGATCCATGGCGAATACTTGCTTTCGCGAAATTTTGAGATTAGCAGTTAGTCCTCGTCTATTTCCCCGTCTTATTCGACCGGTAGTCAGTTCTAGATGCGTCAGATGGCTATGAAGTCTAATATTGGAAAGGCTATTTCTGTGCGTTTTACGAACATGGCACTGTAAGTCACCAAATTAAATAAGACTCTAATTTTACATAAGACGTTGGAACTTGCAGTAATTGACATAAGTAGATCAAGCTCACATACTCGCATCTTTCATCTAGTAATAAAATAAATGATTAATGTCAAGCTTTATCACATAACAATAGATTCAAAAGAATGCAAAATTCTAGCAGACAAGTATAAATCTTAGAGCTCCACAATATGTAATTTAAAAGAATTCTGTTATACTTCTTAATTGCACTGAATCCATGACCTCCACTTCGCGAACTTTGTATCTAAATTGAGACCCCATCTTAAGTTTTAAAGCTGTCGGTATTTGAACAGAGCCATATATATATATATATTCGAGCCAGTATATCTATAATATTATTGTTACTATCGATGGAAGTTTTTTTTATTTAAATGGGTCAAAAAAAAAAAAGAAAATGGGNGCTCTGGAATCAATTGTCGTAGAGGTTTTTGATCATCCTGCATTGAACTTTAGGTCTGGATCTGGAAAGTCTGCGTTAGTTGTCGGATCTTTGTTGATCCTCTTGAGAATCCATGTCTGGTAAAGCCTTTAAGATGCAAAAAAAGAAAGTTATGAACTGATCGTATATNGAAAATGGGAGGTGCTTTCCATGTCTTAGTGGTTAATAGGAGAGACAGTGATCACGGACAACCTGTTTTATTTTTATTTTTATTTTTATTTTTATTTTTATTTTTATTTTTATTTTTATTTTTATTTTTATTTTTATTTTTATTTTTATTTTTATTTTAGCTCTGGAATCAATTGTCGTAGAGGTTTTTGATCATCCTGCATTGAACTTTAGGTCTGGATCTGGAAAGTCTGCGTTAGTTGTCGGATCTTTGTTGATCCTCTTGAGAATCCATGTCTGGTAAAGCCTTTAAGATGCAAAAAAAGAAAGTTATGAACTGATCGTATATCGCAATGGTGATTTTAGCGCAAGATATGTCCTGTAAAAATCTGTATTATCCCAACTAGTGCTGTTTTAATCCCTACTTTTAGGCCGTTTTGCAGGGTAAATTGTGGTTTATTCCCTCTATTTAGGGTCAGGGTCTTACATGCTATACATGTAGGGTATATTAGGCACAATGGGACGGTTTCCCCCTTCAGGGCTGTATCCCTATTATATTACAATTTAAACAGGGAGCAAGATGTTCTTGCCCTAAAATTCAGGCTTCTAAATGAGAATCATAGCTTTCTCTTACTGTCCCAAATCTTCCTACAGACTCATTAACTCTAGATGGAAACTTATAATATTCTCATCATCATCAATCCAAGATTATAAACACGCTCACTGACTAAAAACTTGTTCCAGATGTTGGTATATATAAAATCAGCTACATTATTGAGAAAGTCGGGAAGAAGACTGGTTGGCTGTCTATGGTGACCTTTGAGGATCAGACCAGAGTCTCTCTCAGTTATGATAACTGAGGCTCTAGAATTTGATTGGCCTCGTTTTATTTCTGTCAGCCTCAGCCCTGATATTAAATGTATAACTATAAGAAGCAGATATAGTTTTGTCTTCTTCCCTGAGGATTAAACCTATCTGTTTAGGCAGGACTCCAGTTGAAAGTAACTCCCGAACACGACTTTCTTTCTAAACCTAGGTGACGACGTTCGGTGAAAGAGGAGCTATTGCCTGCCTCATGATTATGTTCCGATAGTTCAGGGTATCTATGACAAAGTGTCCTTTAGCCATCAGCACTCTTTTTTACCTTCAGTGAGATCACACATCCTTATCATGTTGTTAGTTTATACGTGTAGTTCGGAAAGAACAATACCAGTCTTACGGAAAATTTTGTCTTCATTGTCAAGGAGTATCATTGTCTGTATACTCTAATTTAATCTTCCAGAAAATTTACACGTAATGTAATGTTTCAGGCAGCCATTGCGCCGGTCCAATACTCGCTTTAAGAATATGTATCCAACCTATTTGGCTTGCCGTTAGCAATGTGAAAACGAGGCTTCAAATGACTCATAGTGAGCTTTGGCGGGCAGTGAGAAAGATTGAATGTTTGACTCCATAAGAGACTATCGATTGGATTAAAAATTCTAGGATAAATATAAATACCTTTATGCTTGTAGCTGTATGAGATCAAAAATTCATCATTCTAAAAGAAGGAACAGTTAGTATGTTGACTAGCTGACGTGGCTAAGATTCATATATTTGTCACTTTATCTAGTTCTTATAGAAAGTGAAATAGAACATTATGTTGTCTATCTAGTTTTTGGGGCAAGGCTATTCTTACCGTTCGTGCTTTAGGAAGATCCGCAAAAAGGTGGCGATGCAGGGGCTGCGGCTATCATTTTAGGGGCTTTCGGTATCATTCGCCTAGAAAATTGACCCTTGTCCTTAATGCTCCCAAAAGACACTAAAATGATTTGGTGCCGAATATCCCTCTCCCCTGCAAGGGCCAGTTGCATTCACCAGGGACTGAATTGGATCCACATTAATCCCTACACTCAACCCTAACCGACATGGATATCTACAAGCATCAAGAACTCTTGATAGTACCGGGAATATTTATGAGTTTTACAATCGCGCTAGCCAAACCGAGTGTAAAACACTTAGTCGCGGGGAGATGAAGAAGTGAGTTGTGGAGTAGAAACAAAGAATACTTCTGAGTTATCTTAACTTCACATGATCTACAGTCAAATCAAGTTAGACTGGGGTAATTCTTGCTCAGTAATCTCTCGTTGACGTAATTCTCCTCAGTGAGAACAAAATCTCGCTACTGTAGTAATCTGACTTCTTCGTTTGATTTTTGTGTTCTGTCACTTTCTCTAACGTAATGATGTATATTACATTCAGGAGGGTTTTTGTCCGGATTGTATCATATTAGCAAACGATTACTGTAATATGATTTTACGAGGGGTTAATTTTATACTCCACCTTTCTTAAGTGCTATGATCTAAATGAAATATATTAGTATATATCGTCTGGTAATTCTCCTGATCTATTGACCCCGGCATCATCTCAAGCTGCGAACTTAAAACAAAGTTTTTAAAACGATTATATATTTTCCCAAACACATTTTGCTACACAACGAATTAACTAGATAGATCATTTTTTTGTGTATAATCTTGATGTTCGTTACACGTTTGAGCTATCAAAGGATCAGGGCTGCTCTTTTCTCTCAATCCATGATATGTGATGTCGCAACTTCTCCTAGTTCAGATCTTGTTGTTTCTGAGCAGATGTCAAGATGCAGTTATTAGACTATATGTAGAGAACAATCTTTACCACAATACTTTCATCTTCAGCAAAGCAACTTCTCTTCTTTATCTAATCTAATAATACTATTGTAAAAATCGTTCATTTCGGTTCTTAATCTACGTTCCCTTATCAAATCAAAACAGTCTTGCCGGTCAAGATAATCTTAAACTTAACATTCACTGTACCATCTTAAAATGCTTTTCAAATCTCTTCTCGCTTCTTTCGCTGCTGCCCAGCTTGTGGCTGGCCACGGTGCTATTATCAAAGCCGTCGGTGATATGGGAGGCAATGGCACAGCCATTGGAAGTAAGTTTATCTCCACATATCTCCACATATCTCTATCAACCTTTTGAGACTGGCCGAATTTCCCATTATCTTTCTTTCCCTCTTTCCCCTTTTCTACAAACAGTAATCGACACTGACAAGCAATGTGAAGTTGATGCTTCAACCCCTCGTGATGGCGCTAAGCGAAACCCTTTCCAAGGCGACTCAACTCGCTTCAAGAACAACAATGTCGATGCCTGCGGTGAGACCGTTGGAGGTGGCCCCAACGACCCGGCTGCCGGAGTAGCCAAAGTGGTGCAAGAGTCCGGCGGCATGCCAATGATCTCAGCTGGCGGCATGGTCATGATGACTCTGCACCAGGTCAACGGTGATGGTGCTGGCCCATATGACTGCATGATTGACAGCACCGGCACCGGCACTGGAGGATGGACCAAGATGGAAGTTGCAACCAACGTGCCTGGCAAGAACTCCCGAAGCAAGGCCAAGGCAGAAGACTTTGTAAGTGAAGCCGAGAAAAGCAAACTCTTGCTGGGCTTGAGCTCAGGCTAATGTGTATGCAGCCTTTAACAGCCAAGGTGGCAGCAGACCAGACTTGCACGGGAAGCATGGGAGGCATGGACAATGTTTGCATGGTACGATGCAACAACAACGCCAACGCCGGGCCATTTGGAGGATGCGTACCAGTTCAGATGGCAGCAGCTGGAGCTGGAGCTGGAGCTGGAGCTGGAGCTGGTGATGCCTCAAACGCTACGGCAAAGGCGAACTAAGCTTCGAATGAGACCACCTGAAAAGGTAGTCACAGAGTATTTTAACAACTAAATAGACACGGCAGACCAATCGGGCGGAGTGTTTGAATTACTGATCGGTAATAAAAGGCGTTGCGAGAAACTTAGGCAGTGAAGGAGTCGAGTGATTTAATTTAGATAGAGTGGTTATGCTTGAAAGCTTTTTGGCGAAAATACCCGCCAAGTAATACCAGATATGGGGTGGAAGTTGGATTTGGGCTTCTCAATAGAGACTAATATAATGAAATATAATTTTATTGCAACTGAAAAAAACTCCACGGCTATTTATATCAACATGATGTTGCTTTCAAAGATCTCATTCCGTCTGCCTAAAAATTTTCGTTGATGATAGCTTGTGAAGTATTTTTGTAGTTTTGTAGTTTTGTAATTTTGTTGCTTTGTTGCTTTGTAGTTTGTTGCTATTCGTCGCTAATCGTTTTCAAAGAATGTAGAAATGTGGCCACTTTCTAACCCCTTTTTTTTGTATTAAGAACTCCATGTTCGTTTTCATGGTAGGAATTGCCAGGTCTATATATCCCAAGTTGTGATGAGAAAAGTCAAAAATATTTTCATGAAATGTCTCATTGTATCTGTACAGGATCTCTCCTCCTCTTTTTCTTCTTTACATGGCAGAACCAATGCGGAGTGGGAACACGATAGCACGCTTCAGCTTCGCAGGCGATGTTGGAATCCTTGGCTTTGGACGCGCAGTCTTCGAGTCAGCAGCTATAGTACAGAGAGAGGTTGATAACCTAACAAACTGGGCTGAAGAAAATGCAGTTTTATTTGACGCTAGTAAATCAGTGGTAATTCAGTTCCTTGGGCGCAAGAAAAAAGAATCTGTTGGGATCGCTGTGATGGATAACTTGATCAATCCAGCCGAACATATCCGCTGGTTGGGGGTATATCTCGACCCTCGGCTTTCATTCAAACATTATGTGACAACCCGATGTGCGGAGGCACTTAAACTAGCCCAGTTCCTAAAACGAATGAACTCTATTATGAGAGGTGCCGCTCCAAGGGCACTAACAACAGCAATAGAGTCATGTGTGGTTCCTGTAGCGACCTTCGGTTGAGAAATGTAGTTACCAGGAATGACTCATCCAGCAGCAAACGGGACAGTAATACCTCCTACTACACACCTCTATGGACTAATCGATAAAGTATTAAACATAGCGCTGAGACCTGCTCTTCCGGTATGGAGGACTACTCCAAATGTTGACTGTATAAGGCAGGGGGTCTCCCTCCAGCTCGTAAACTCCTAGAGGGATATCGTCTATGACTGTCAGCTCGTCTTAGTTCACTTAATGATCGCCACCCATTTCGATTTAGGGCGAGTGTATGTCCAAATTTGGGCACATTAAAATACAAATCGAAGCCAAGGCTGTCAAAGAGACCGGAAAAACAAATATCTCGAGTTCAACGTGCCTTACGACAACTACCCCAATCCGAAGATGCAGAATCTCTAACGACCTGCATATACAGTTCAGCCCTTGAATCAAAGGAATTTGTGGTAAATGATTATCAGAACTGGATATGTACCATCAGTTCAACAGATATATGCGCTTATTCTGATGGATCATCGGAAGGCCCTGGACGCTCATCATAGGGATATATCCTACAACGCAGTGGGATAAACTTCCAATGAGGTAGGGGCATACTTCACGGTGGCGAAGTATACGATGCAGAAATATTTGGGGCACCCATCGGTCTCCGAGCTGCATTAACCCTAAGACAAAGTACGGAAAAGAATTTTGTACTGTTAGATAACCAGGCGGCGGTTATAGCTCTTCAAACAAGAAAATCAACATCGAGTATTCGGGAAGTAAAGTTATTTCACACTCTAGCAAAGAATATGAATGCGGAGCTTATATGGGTGCCTGGTCACTCAAAAATTCGTGGAATTGAAGAAGCGGATGCAAAAGCTCGTGCTGCTTCTAGAGATTTGACTGAGAGAGTGTTAGCAAATTAAGGCTAGCAAGATCTTAGATCGTAATCTAGACAGGGGGCCAACCTTAGTGGCTTGGCAGTTGGTCCCTTGCTACAATGTAAATATAAACAAAAACAGACAGTCATTTAGGAGACACTTTTTTAGAAAAAAATATACAATATACACATTTAGGGCCTCCAAGTGCCACAGAGAGATAACCCAACCCAATTAAATTACCATAGCTTACCAGCGTCGAATTATGCAACAATAATGCCTATTATTGCTGGGAAAATGGTGGTCTAAAGTTTGTCCTCCTAGATATCAAGACCTAGATCTGAAAATGCGTCGGAGGAAGCCACCTGAATTAGCGTTACCGCGGCGGCTACTCCACAGTCTACTAGCTGCCAGAACAGGCCATTGTCACGGTTTTTAGACAAAACGCTTATGCAATTTTGTAGGTACAGTTTATTAATAATTAAACTCTGAAGAGAGAAGAATCTAATGCTACGAATAATTACTACATATACTTGAGAGAGGTGGTCTCGTCTTTCTAGAAACTTCCATCTTCTCAGCCTACCCTATCCCTGTCCAAAGATACTTATTTTAGAATATACTATTAAAATGATACACGGGGAGTATCCTACGTAGGACCCCCCAGAAAGCATATTAGTGCTTCCTACCTACGCCAACCAGCACAGGTTACAGATACTCAACATCGGCTTTCCAGCCGTTACAGCCATGGTGACTTCGCGGTTTATCATCGTCGCTTAAATCATGTAGACGCAAGCACCTAGACCAAGGGTAAGCCCTGTACAGAGTCCTAACGCACTGACAAATGCTGGTACTCAAGATGTCCCAATTCGCAAGTTGCTTAGTCGAGCCCCGATCCTCAATGAGGTTTAGTGCTGGTTGGTAGGTAGTAGGTGGGTCCGACTTTTTCAATTTGTAGGTTACATAATTAGGCTTGGGTTAAGGAGATTTTTAAAGTAACACCTATAAAATTATATATACCATTAAAGTAGGCACCCATTGGATAATCACGAACGAATTAGTTCAGATGCATAAGCGAAAGTGGTCGGCATGTGGCTGATCGGACTATTTCCTAGTAAATCAAGCTTAATTAGGACTAGCGGCTCCTTAACAAACCATTGCAAGTTCCACAATGGTGGATAGCACTCTCGATAGTGGGTAAATCTTTAAACACCTGCTCGTATGCTTTAGTAATGGAGCAAAGAATAACTTAAGCCTAATGGGCAATTAGTAAAACAGAGTGTTTTGTTCCATCCAAGCCTTTATAATTTCTAAAATAAGTTCTGGAATTCAACACTCTCTGTTGACCAGCCCATTTTTCGGGATGAAAATCTTAGAAACACAGTCTGCCGTACTGACCAACTATGAAGTCTACACTCATTTGATAGAGCAGAAAAACAAACACAAGCTACGAGGCTTTAAATCAAAAAGGCCAGGAAATCTAGAGACGGTAGTCAAAGAAGTATGCTTACCCTATCAATTATTTTTTCAAATATTTTTCATCATGGCGATTTGGTCCATGTTTTTTTTAATATATACTACGATGACTAATTGACACAAACGAAATTTTGGGTTACTTATAGCTGCTTGAGTACTTCAATGATACAGCTTCACCACTAGCATGCAAACCATTTCCTTACGATGAAAGCACTATTCGAAATCTGCTAGACAAATTACGTCAATGGGATCTCACTAAAGCTGAAATTGTTATGATTATGAACCTCCGACCGATTAAACCTGAGAGCTTGAACGCAGTTATTGAAGAAATGGAGGCAAGGTTTCCTCAGGAAGAAACGCAGTACGAAATCTGTACTGCTATACAGGAAGTTCTGGGTAAACCAGAGAAATAAGTTGATAGGCAGAAGTAAAGCCATTATTAACAACATGGAAAATACGAAGTAACTAGCTGGAAGAAGTGATGCGAATGGGGAAACTAAAAAGCTTGATTTTTTTAAGAAAGATTTCCGTCATGGAACTTCATTGAGGCATGCTTCGGATTTTATTCGGACTTGATTGGCATATAAGTATTCCTTCTAGGTAATATCAATAATATAAGCTTTACTTCTTTCTAAAATTTACGACTTAAGAAAAATCCGAGGTAATTTGGCTAGCTAAGTAACTACAAAAGTTAAAGAAAGATGCTAAAATTTAGTCTAGACCTAGCTAATATTTGATGCCTCTCTAGGCCACATGGTCATTCGAAATAGATTAAAAGTACATAACTTCTACATAGAATTGAGTTTTCTAGTTAATTTTAAGGGCAATAGAATAGTTTAGCATTGGCTTATTTATACAAACAGCTTCTGTGAGTCCCACACATTTTTCTGTTTTTTGATCCTTTTTATATCATTCCAAAGCATAATCAACTTCATTTAACTTTTTGACTAAATAACAAATAAAATAGAAATTCTCTTTGGAATACTCCTGTGCAATATTTATAAAAATGTCACGCATCCATATCGAGTTATTTTACAGAAATGCTGTAAGCTCGGCAATGAATTTCTACTAGCCCACACCTAAATTTTGCCCATTTTCCCATTATCTGTTGGTAACACTTTTGGTCATTTTTATTACCACAACATTACTCAAGATCAGCGAGAAAGAGTTCTCCTCCATAAGAGCTATTTCTGATCTAAATACTGGTGTTATGAAAAGCCTACGAAAAGCAACTTACTCATATGGTATTCCGTGATCAACCCTCTGAAGCAACATCTCTAATTGACGGCAACATGCGATAACGCATTTAAATCAGCAATAGTTGACTCTTAAGCAAGAAGACTTTCTTGTTGATTAGATTTTCAAAGAAGCTTCACGCGCACATCCACCCTTACATCCACGCGTCAGAGTGATGGCAGCTCGAATTCTTCATGTGACTAGAAACCACAAGTCTCTTGGAATACGATGAATATCCCACATTATCGCTCGAAATCCACGTATCTTATCTATCGTTAGTCGAAATATTAAGCCTATACAAGCTTTTGCAGCAAATTATTTTTCAAATTAATGCTTACCCTGAGCTTTTTGAGTGCACTCGTATAGAGCTGTGTATACAGGATAAAGATATCTGGAATATGAACAAAACTATTTATTACTCTAGAAGTCTGCAAAAACCCTCAGGTGCTTGCTAGCCTATCAAAGAAGAATATTTGCGTCAAATCCACCTTGAATCGTGAGAGGGTTTCTAGTATTGAGTGTATCTCAGATGTGGGGGTGGAGCTCCAATATCTGGTGATACTTGAGGGTAAAACTTGTTATTTACCTAGCTTCCTATAAAAGATACCCCAGATTAGTTGTATACAACATCAAAGAATGGGTGAACATGAATTTCGATTGGATGTGAGTGGCTCCAGCGTGCTTTTATACCGAATACTACTCTATTCACCAATAGTCATCGGACGCTTCTCCTAGATGGCCATGGCATACACCGATTGACTATATGTGGCTTTGCAAGCAAAATAAGATCCATCTACTATATCTTCCACCTAATGCTTTACATATTTTGCTGCGATTTGATCTCGCTACTTTCACTATTGTCAAATCATTATGTCGGCGAACGTGCATTAGTTCCATTATTTTGGTTAGTTTGTATAAGATCGTTGAGCCAATATAAATCCTCATAAGCATGCTTTACAAATTTCAGAAAATAATTCTATAGAAATATCTAATCCATAAATGCTTTACTCGATTGAGAGTATACATGTTACTTCCTAAGTTGATCTTGAAAATCTGAAATGAATCTATATGGTACGTAAAAGTATGTATGTTTCTTTAATAAAAGGGCTATATGCTACTTAAGAGTGAACGTGAACCTAGACGTGAAAATTCGGGGGTCTTGTAACTTAGTCATTTCCCTTTTCGTGTAATCACATATAATCAACTGACGCGTTTCGTGCTGCTCGAAAACGTAATCATCAACATCGGTTGTAACCTTTTCCATTATCTAGCTATTACATCGTCCTTACTAGTACTTGAAGTGTTCTACACGCAGCAATATGGTATTCGTGCTTGCAATCTCAATCAAAATTTATTCTTTCAAAATTTATTCATTTATCCTTTACTCTAATATAAACCAACAAAGAGTTCCAATCCAAATTTATTTATTTTTATTTTATTTTATTTTATTTTTTTTTTACCCAACTTGCAAATATCACTGCTTAGCCAGCGACATTTCAACTGTGAACGTGGTAAGCCATGCAAAAAAAAAAAAAAAATAAAAATAAAATAAAATAATGCTCAAAAGCGCGGCCAAAAACATTGCTTGCCTAATCTTGATGAATGGAATAGCTCTACATATGAAGTCAAATGCTGGAGCCAATTTTTTTTAAGCATTCTTTGTGTCGGAATAACCCAAATGGTAATTTAGGATAGTTACTATCAATATTTTTATTATTTATTTATTTATTTATTTTTTTTTTCCTCACTCTATTCCTGTCTCTGTCCGAGACCCCTTTAATTTACAAATACAAAATAGTATTACATAGTGACGGGACAGTTGTTTAACGGACGTCGCACATTAACAATTCCACAAAATATTTATGTTTTTTTAATGGCTACTAAATACTACATAGAGACTATAATATATATAGTTATCAGAATCTTACGAGTGATCTGTTTCCCAAACTCCCTTACTACACCAATGGATTAAGATCAAATATAAAGTGATCTCGCTAAAGTCACATGCCTACAATTTATACGAGGTTGGGCCTAAGCAAGAGCCCAGCCACCAAACCACGGGCAAAGCCCATAACATACATAAGCAATTAGAACAACAATATTGTGTCACGTGATAATATATATACAGCATTAAAACCTAATTCCATGATTAGACACTGGCAGTAAAATAGAAAAAAAATATTTTATGGCCTTTAATTTTTCAAGACATAATTATCTCTTTCGACTCATTGATTGGTTTCAATTTCGACAGTATTTGTGTCGATAATGTGTTGCAAGGCTTTGCAAGGACTTGATTCTGTCATCGCGTCAATGGGATTTGTACTGCCCTTAATCCAGCGGATTTCGGTGATGAGTCTCCTTTCATATGATTGTCTAAGTGACATAAGATCCACCATAAGTCTCTTTACTTGTTTAGTTCCAAGTTTTACTGAGCATTGGTAAAGGGAATTTGAGTCAGTGCAAAGAATTAGTGGAACCGTTGTGGACAGAATCATATCAAGAGTTGATTTGATGGCCACTCCTATATCGAAGCCATGGATCATGCCATAGAGTTCGGCAGCTAGAACGCTTCTTGTGATTCTCTTGCATTTAATAAAAAACCAATGTATTAAATTGGCCTTTTTATTTTATCCACAAGGAACGATAACAAAGCCAATTTGGAATGGGGTGTCCATATTATTTGAAAGAAAAGAATCTGTAAAGACAAGAAATCGGGCTGATTCTTTGTCAGGTGTCACATACTTTAATCCTCTGGTTGGGTTGTTCATTTGCCATTCAATTCTTTTATTAAGCATTTTGATATGAGTTGAATATGGATTGACATTTTGTGCAGCAAAAGCTAGATCGAAAGCCGCTTCCGGTTAAAAAAAAACTCGCAATATAGGCCCCACGAGCCCTCTGAGTGTTAAATTATTTGAATAATAGACTAATGATTAAGTATTTTATATCATGTAGTATGTTCTGATTCAAATATAAAATTTTCTTCGTATGAGTGAAAAAACTTATATGTATCCTTTTGTTATGGAATACTCTATGGTAGTTTGGATTCTCGTGAAAAGAAGTAAAAATAAATGATTGTAAAAATTTTCCCCAAAGTAAGAAAGCATGACCAAATCGCAGTGACAAAAGGGAATTTGTTTGATTTTAAATAAAGAGTATTTTCAAGATTATTGTAGTACACGCCGAGTTTGTTAATATCCGAAAGGCAAAGGAGAAAAGGAGTGTCTATTTTGACAATGTAAAATTTAATTTTCCAATTGAGGTATCCATAGTTATAAACCCGGTTGAGGAAAAAACGTTTCCATTTGTTGTGATGGAGATTGATAACTGTTGCACAAAGGAATGCTGTGACACAACTAATGTTGGTGTCAGGTGACCATGTATGTATGTGTAGTTGTGTTTGTTATGTTTTGTTGGTTTGTATATGGGACAGATGGAGGGTTCTCCCTCTGATTTGATGGAAATCGAGATTGATTGTGTGTAGGAGCATTATAATGATGTGACTCGGGTTGTGTGAATACTTCGCTCCCATTGTTCATGTTTGTAGAATTAGATTGGTTGTGTGATATCGGCTTTGAAAATAATGAATCAGTTTGTGACCAGTAGCTAGTTGTATGTTGGCGTTCTATGCTGGTCAACTCATCGCCGTATACAATATCCTCATTAAAGGTTGCATGTGGGGTGAAGCTTTGAACCCATTTCCAACCTTGTGATGGTGTTAAATGGGGGTGATACATGTGAAAATTTTTGTTGGTATTTTTTTGGAACCCTACAAACCACCCTACAGTGGCTCTTGGTTCAAACTTGCCTGGTTTTGGGTCAATTAATTTGTATGCGCGGCATCCAAAGCGCGGAACATTGGATAGATCCACTTGATCAGTGTGTGGCTGGTTTAAACCTTTCATGAAATCAATGATTGGAGTTTTCTTTGTTCGCATGTTATAAAGTCTATTGGTGATGAAACACGCATACTCTACTGCCCATGGCCAGTAAATGACTGGCATTCGTACATCGATTAACATAGATCGTGCCTTTACAAGCACGACTTTGTTTGCAGATTCCGCGATTCCATTCTGCTCTGGTGTATATGGGGCAGATAT